>JAZGTI010008838.1:0-19605 GCA_036877585.1 Botia kubotai | reverse complement strand
AAAATGCATAGCAACATCCTAGCAACCACCCAGAGCATCTCAGCAACCATGTAGACACGGCTTATCAACCACCCAGGGCACTTTACCAACTACATAGCAACACCCTAGCAAGCACCTACACGTGACTTATGAACCCTCTGGACAACAGCTATTGTCATCATTTGCCACCATAGTTTGTGGGAAAGGCAGAGAGCAGCAGTTCATAGGCCAGGCTGGGCTTTAAATTGCTAATTGAGTTAGCTGCTGACACTGGATAAAACACGCCACGCCTCCCTGAGGCCAACAAGACACGCAGAAGACAGCTAACATGTACAGCTAATGTTTACACATGCTGCCTTAAAAATGAGCTGCATCAATTCATAGTCATTCACAGAACGCTGCATTTAGAGTGAGAACTCATCAGCTCGCTCAGAGGGATAAAGATACAATCTGTTAGTTACATATGACCTTGAATACTAATGCATCTAACAGAGGAAAGAGAGCTGTAGCTCAGAATCAGGATTCAGACGAAGACAAAGCCTGTGCTTATCAGTGCTGGCAAAAGCAAGCATCACTCCTGCTATAAGCATTTAAACACCTCCTAATCTTAAAGATATATCCCACACATAACTCAACTCACATTACTGATGCCACAACCATGAACGATTCCTTTTTTGTTCCATTGCTTATGAGGAACACAAAAGAAGATATTTTGAAGTATGTTGGTATCACCAGTGGCATCCATTGACCTCCTCTGTACATGTCAAAATATCTTATTTTGTGTGTCACAGAAGAATAAAGCCATACAGGTTTGGAATATTTTCTGACTTGGGCTAGTGAGTAACCACCTAGCAAACACGTTAGCAATGCAACAGGCCAAAAAACATTGAAATGTGTGAAAATGTTAAAACTGTGTTTTCTTCATGCATCTACTTGGGAATGCTATTAATAAATACCTGCCCAGTGAAGTCACACATGTCAGGCGTGTGGTCAGACTTCCTGTAAAGACAGTCTTTAAATAGAGAGATTGCTCGATGTTTTGTTGGTAAAGCTCCTGTGTGAATTTGAGTGTCTGCTCTTCAGGCAGTAACAGTGATGAACTTCTGTCTGAGGAGGTCAAGGGTCAGAACTATGACATTTGGGAGCAGCGACTTTCTCCTTCAGTTCAGGCCAGCAGAGGAGAAGAACGAGAGAAATCTGTCAGACACTTGAGGTGTAGCCCAAAGCAAGACTGTTGTGAATGACAGGAAAGAATATGAGAGCAGGCATTTGTGATGAGTTGCCCATTGCGCCGTCAAACTGGTTTGTCACTTTGGCAGCAGCTAAAAACAGTGGAGCAAATTAGCCATGAGTAATAAGTACTGTATTCTAAATCTCATTCTGAGGAACATGGTCTTCCAGACATCTGACAGAAGATTCACTGTATGGCAAGAAACGGTTTCTTTTTTTTGTCATTTTGCCCCAGGAGATGAACTCATCGGACCCAGTGTATCACCAATGAGACGGATAACAGACTTCAAAGCTCAAAGCATGTTTATTTCAGCACTACCCAACATTTTAGAGCAGACCTTAACAAAAGACAGTTTGACTCACCTCTCAATGCAGTTATTGAGAGCACGAGCAAAATGGATATGTTGGAATGAAATCAGTGTGTAATGAGTTGATCTTCTGAGCATGTCTGCACAGATCCTGGACTGACAGCTCATATCATCCTCAGAAGGTCAGATGAGGGCTACATGACTTACTGTAATCACTACAGGCACACAACTCTGATGAGAGGAACACTGTTCAAGCTGTTGGACTATCTTAAAAGACCTGATCTGCTTTTTAAGTGCTATAATAATCTCTATTTCCATTAGTTTGATTCCATGTGTTAAAAACAGCTAAACAGAAGTTCTGCACAGCTGCAGATGCATGTTATGCACAATTGCACATGCACATTATTATTCATGTGCAATATTTCACAAAGGAGCTAAATGATATAGTTTTGGGCTGACAGGAAACAGAACGTTTACTGCTGCACTGGTTTGTCAAGGCATGTTCAAACTTCTCTTCTGAACATGAGGTATGTTGTGTGTGGCACTGATCAAACTTGACTACCAATAATTGAAAGTTTGTTTTAGTTTTGGCTCAGTGACACACCTGTAAATACATGAATGCTGAGCTAGTTGCACAACTCCCCACAGAATTACATATACAGCCTCTCTAGAGTTCTCAAACGTTTATATTCTCAGTTAAGTCATGTTATCTCTGATGATATATATGCAGCTTTGTGTAATATTTACCATTTCTTTGCTGTTAAATATAACGTAGGTTAGCAAGGATGACCTAAGACTTTAAACTAAACCTTAAGCATGAAATCTTTGTTCATTGTCTCTTACAGTGTCAGTGCTGTAGAACCCTTTAAGAACATCTTCTGAAGAGGATTTGCTAATTTGAGGTGAGTTCAGGATAAACAGTATTCTGTTATACAAATTCCATAAAGAACAATGTAAAGTCGCTTTGCATAGTTATTTTCCTTCTTGAAATATCACATCACAATCATTTGCATACCTGAAAATAAACTACTGTGACTAACACTGTTTTGCTGGAAGTCGCATTGACTGACCTGTCAAAAGTCATGGCCCACCCTGTCACTGCCAGCTGTTTGTTGTAACGCTCTCAGCCTTTGCTGCACAGGTGACTTCCTGCTGCTCAGGACAGACAGGAAGTGACTCTGAGCTTGATGTGTATTATTCTAGCTCATGCTTAATGGACGAACGCTGGAGAGCCACTTAAGCAGGGAAAGGAGGAAGATGCAGGAACACAGTGGATGAAAGAAACCTTCAGCCCTGTTGTGAGGAGTGACTGAACACCAGTGTTACCTGCACACTGAGTAAGAGTCTTTTCTGAAAAGAAAGGATCTAACAGAGTTGTGTTTTGGCAACGGCAAGCTGTTAAGTTCAGGGGCCGTCACAAGCGGTTTAGTTCAGTTAGTGTTCGGATGTGATTTACTGCTTTATAGTTTATTCTGATTGAAAATTCTTTGACACTGTTTAAGTCCGAGAACTGAATGTGTTTGGAAACAGCATTTATATTGCTTTTATTGAAAGAGACTGAAAGAGAACAGATGCTCAGTACACGAACCAGAACCAGTTATAAAACAGATCTGCAGTTCTCAGCCAGATCTTACATCACACATGCAGCCGAAACCTAACAAACAACTTAACATAACCAGCATTTAATGGCGTCTGGGTCATATTTTCTCCCTAATTTGCAAAGTTTTGTCAATGGTTTTCAAGTAGAGGGCATGCCATGCAATCTGTCCATGTTGGAATCTGCCAGATTTGATAATAACTGATTTTCCACCACCGGAAATTTTGATTGGTGTGTGACCTTCAACCCAAAAAACTAGAAAGCTTTTCCTTAAAACGTTTAGAAGCTAATTTTCTTTTCTGTAGTTAGCAGCCACTGTTATCTGATATCCACAGAATCTCACAGAATTCTTTCAGTCTGTACCTTGTTTCATTTGTTTACCTGTATGGTCTGCTTGGTCATGTAACTGGGCAACTGCAATACACTCAGTTATTATTTTTTATTATTTACAGCATAATTAGTTCCACATTAAAGGCACACAAACATATAAATGTTAACGTTATGTACAAATATACAGAATAAATAACTCATCTACACTGGTACAAAATAAAGCTATGGTGCTCTTCCATACAATGACAATTTGTGTGCATATTTTCTCTATATACATATAGATATACATTTTCTCCTCTCCTGTCAGATAATGAAGATAAAACACCCTGCATAAATGTCGTGCTGAAAGAAAAAGTTGGATATGATTTGCGTTTTCAAAAGAAACTTTCAACCAGCATTATTATACAAACCAGAAACAACAGCACTCGAGGATTCTGGGGAGAATTGTTTTCGACTGTGCTGCCTTACATCTCTGATTGTCATCAACCACCTTTAAATGGTGTTTTAACTAGTGCAATTTCTTCCTGTTTCTCTGAGGACGCCCAGCAGAGTTTTGCTCATATCAGAAACAGAGGCTCTAATGAGCAGTGGGTTGGTGTGATGTCATTTCTGAACAAACTCTACAGTTACACTGAGAATTGCAGGTGAGGGGTCAATTTCAGGCACAATAAATGGGCTGCGACGAACGCTCATAAAGTGTGACCTCAGGGTGGAAACATTAGCCGCCTGACCAGCTGCTAGTGACGGTTTATTTAATATTTAATGAGCAAAAACCGTGCTGGGCATTTTTAAAACAAAAGCTAATGTGTCAGGGAATGTTATAATGTTTGACAGAAAAGAAAAACATTGTCTTTCATTGCTGCAGATAAACAGAGCTTTACAGATCTGTCACACATAATAAAGACGGATAGAAATGTGAAGTGCATCTATGGAAATCTTTCTACTGTGTAGTAAACATAAAGAAAAAGCAGTCATTACATTACACAACAGATGTTCTGGTACTGGGAATATATCATCTTCTGCAGTGTCCAGCAGGACAAAACCGCCTCAAACAAGAAACTGTGTCCACCTAACATGATTGTATTATACAAATCACTCTGACACTGTTGCATTATTTGTCTTTCAGGCTAAATCAGAATGGACAAGGCACTTGCAGTGTACTGTTACAGTGTACATAGCTCAGTTGTAAGTCGTTTGATGCTCTAAGACTTCTAAATAGTCTGGTTCTGCATGTAAGTTGGCTTTAAGTTCAAAGTACTCGTTTTTAGTCTGCTCCACCATCACCTTCCGTGGCCTTGTGTAAACCAGCGTCTCCATTAGTTTGAGTTCTTTGTGATGGTTGGGGACTTGCATGTCCATAGCTGGCTGTAGATGTGAGATGTTTTTCCTGAGGTATTCAGTGAGGCTGAGCTGCTGGAGCTCTCGTTCCCTTTCTAAGATGTTCTTGTACAAGGAGCTTGCGTCTCCCAAACTCACAAAGTCAGGAGCGTAATCAGATACGGTCCTGAACTTCATGGTGGGTCCCATAAGGAGGGATTCATTTTCCTTGTCAAGGATGCTATGGCAAATATGCTTGGCTTTCTCTGGACCGTACTCCTCTAGCTCATACTCTTTGTGCTGAGAGCAGTAATTAGGGTTTCTACAGACCTGAATGATGGGGCTATGGGTAGGTTCATCATACATGCCAGTTCCTTGCCTCTCGGTCACACGGTGGGTTGTTTTCTGACCATACATGCTGTAATGCAGGTGAATGGGACTGCTCTCGCGGGGTTGTTCCTCAGCCTGTTTTTTCTTGGCCTGTCTTCGTCTGCGGTGAAGCACAAACACCGCGATCCCAGCAGAACAGAAGATCATGGTCAGGAGAAGTATGAGAAGACAGAGTATGAGTACAGATAGTGGCACGGCATCAGTTAGAGACCGAAATAAACTGCTGGTTCCACCTTCTGGAGCGGTTGTGACGGCAACTCCATCCTCCGTCACTCCAGGCAGGGATTTATAAGTGACTAAACCAGGACAGAGAACATCAGGTTTTAGGCTTCTGACCTCAGCGCTAGACAGCTTTCCAGGGGTGTGGCATAAAATGGAACCCACCACAGTGTCCTTGCTGAGCTTCTCCACCCACTGTTTGAGGCTGACTAAGTCACAACTGCAGTCCCAAGGGTTTTCCTCAAGATAAATTTGCTCCAAATAACTAAGCTGGTCCAACACGTTGCTGACTGGTAGGTGCATGAAAACATTTTTCCGTAGGTTCAGTTTCATCAGTGGCACGTTCCGAAAAATATGGGCAGGGAGAGTGTTTAGTAGGTTGTTGTTTATGAAAAGAAGCTTCAGATTCGTCAAAGGGTTAAACGATCCAGCTTCAATCTCTTTGAGTAAATTGTACTCCAAATACAAGTATTCCAAGTTATGAAGGCCAAGAAACATGGTGGCAGAAACTCTCTCTATTCTGTTTCCGTTGAGGTACAGCTTTCTCAGATTGCTCAGACTCAGAAAGGTTTCATTGTCTATGTAGTTGATTTGGTTGTTTGCAAGATTGAGCAATTCCAACCTATCAAATGTCACAAAATCATATTTCAAAAGTCTTTGAATCATATTCCCTGTTAAAACAAGCTTTGTGGGGCTTTGTTCAAGGATCCCCAGATCAGATATCCTTTGAATGCCTCGGTCCTCACAGTGCATTAAGAAACCTGCGCTAGGGTGACTGTGACAAGAGCACGTTGACACGCAGAATGTCCCCAGGCCATTCGCAGGTGTGGGGATCTTTGCGTCATCTTTTGCATTAGGAATCTGAACAACTTTGGTGGAGGGGGTGACAACCATATCTAGTGACTTAGAGGGCTCTTCAAGGTTGATGTCAGCATGGGAGGGGCAAAGAACATCTCGTTTTACCCTGACCAACGGGGTGCCTCGAAGATGATGAGGGCTGCTGCAAATCACCTCGCCAATGGATGACTGCGCTCGCATGTTCTCGATCCAGACCTTCAGATGTAAGATCTCACAGTCACACACCCAGGCATTGTCCTCCAGCAAGAGCTCCATAATGCGACCGATGTGTTCCAGGAAACCCACGTAGGGCAGTGTATGCAGTTTGTTCCCTCGCAGGTCCAAATGGGTCAGAGGCACGAAGCGGAAAATGTTGCCTGGAAGGAACTCAATGGAGTTGTCATTAAGGATCAGAACTTTAAGACGGATGAGCTTGCTGAAGGCTCCAGGCTCCACAACCTGGATAAAGTTTGTGTCGGCCTGAAGGTATTCCAGATTTACCAAGCCATGAAACGTGTCCTCCTTTAACATAACCAGGAAATTGCTGTTGATGTGAAGCTTCTTCAGTGATCCCAGTGAACTGAAGACCCCGGCTTCTAGCTCCTGTATGCTGTTGCCTCCTAGATGCAAGGTGACAGCATTCTGGAACACATCCATATCTTCTGCAAGTAACTCCACCAGGTCATTTTTGTAGAGGTTTAGATGGAAAGGTGTATCTGCTGGCACTTCCACCTCAGAGATTCTGCTTATGTTTCTCTCCTCGCAGTTCATGTACAACACTCCATCTTTGTCCTCACATGCACACAAAGATTCGCAAGCTCCACCATGTGAAACCTTGACCTCAGTGTCTCCAAAACCAACACCAGCAAAGAAGCAAATGAAAACAATCCTGGCCAGCATTTTTCTGCTGTGTATCTGAAAAGACAACATGGGGGAGAGAAAGAAATATAATTACTAGGGCAGTTATCACAAAAAATACTTCTTAATACTGAAGTGTGAGAATTATTGTAATGAAATAACCACAGCAAAAATGTGTTTTTTCTAAGTGTAATTTTCTCTTTCAACAACATTGAATACATTTTTTCCCTCTAATAAAGTACACATTTTCATGACTGACTGCTAATAAAATTGTGTTGTTTCTTGTGTTTATTTTTCTGAAGCAGTAATTGGTACATAAAAACACTAAATAACACTGGGTTAGGTCTGAATGGACATATAGAAGTAATTACATATAGAAAGTAAATAAACATATTTTTGAAAAATGTAAACCAGAAAATAAATTAGGCATCA
The DNA here is from genome assembly GCA_036877585.1 of Botia kubotai. Taxonomy (NCBI): domain Eukaryota; kingdom Metazoa; phylum Chordata; class Actinopteri; order Cypriniformes; family Botiidae; genus Botia; species Botia kubotai. Next base: position 12,108 of record JAZGTI010008838.1, on the reverse strand, counting down.
AATAGGCTTAAATAACATTTTTATATCATTTTATATATTAAGCAATTGAACAGATATTTTGACCAGGTTATATGCACACACACACAGGATCAGATAGATAGACAGACCGACAGACAGACAGACAGCAATCTCCTGTGCATATCATTTCCAGTGAAAAAACGACCTCACAGAACACTTCTTTATAATGTCATTTACACACGACATAATACAGTTCCAGATAAATGAACTGAAACATTTCAGAGTTCCTGAGAAACTATTGAGACTGAAACCATTCCTGATTGTATTGACAAAATCAAAGGCTGAGGTCCAATGTGCCACGACACCCACAGGCTGTGTGTGCTGACAGCTGGAAGCAAACACAGTGTGAGACGACCGAGACGCCTTTGGTTTGGACTCTTGGGGACTCGGGTGGAACACCAGTGAGGGAAAGCAGGGGGGCATAAATAAAATTAGATTAAAAGAATAAAAAAAACTGTGGAGAAAATAAGTGCTCGCATGTCACACTGGATGACAGAAGAGAGGAGAAAAAACAGACCCTATTTTTAGCAACCGGCGTGTGTCTGTCAGTGAGGAGTGAATGTGTGGTCCATTAGCAGCTAGTGAAGCCTATATATTGTGCTCTCATGCATTAAAACAGGGTCTAATGTCTACCTACTTAACTACCTATTCACACACACATGTACACTTAAGATCATATATATATAGAGAGCTCATCATGCAGACTTCCCCCACACTGCCTGTCTTCACTGCAAACTCTCTGAACACAAGTCTTTGCTTTTTCTCCTTGCAGTAGCCCGAAGGACAGAGCATCTCATAGGAACGAAGAAAAGCACCAGTAAGATCTCGTCAATATCTCATTTCTTTCTCCTTCACACCAATGACATTAAATGAAAACTGACACTTTTCTCCTGAGAAGCTGGTTCTCCTGCATGTGCCTCTCCTAGAGTTTCCCATGTGATCTCAACAATGTCTCAAACTGTGCTCACGTTGGCCAGTACACCAAAGTTTGCATTAAATAGTCAGAGATTGAAATATGGGCTCAGACTTTTCCATTAATTCTTTCAGTAGTAAATTATCAGAGCTTTGCTTTACTAACCCGATTAACTAAGTGTGCACCTGCAGTCCAACTTAACCAGGCACTGCAATGTGTGCATTTAAACTAAGCTCTTTTCAGCAGGGCTGTCTGTAGGGTAATGCTGTCTCTGCCCCTGTGGTGAAGGGCCCCATTAAACATGTCTTAACACTGCTGGGGTCAAGCTTATCATTTAGTGCTGGACCCCTGGAATTTCAGCAGTGACTATTTAGCACAACACGCACTTTTCTATTTTAAGGACTGTTACAAATAAACAATGACCTATGGATACAATTCATCCTTAGTTTTCCCCAAAGATCTCCAAAAATTCTCCTCAAATTTCTCCAAGAGCAAATTAACTGAGTTGTGCTACCTGCATTAATTTTACAGCTATTTCATCTCTCTGTATGTCACCAATGGTCTCATTTCTATGTATTTTAGTCTTCTGAAACAAAGCAGATACTCACATCCAGCGTAACTGAGGACTAAATAAAGCCTCCTAAAGTACGAGCAAGCAAACTCAGTGCAATAAAATTTTCCTCTGGGATGCAAAATCCTTTTTGGCCTATATAGCAGACAAACCGAGAAGCATGACACGGCCTCCTTGAAGTTTAAGACAGCTACTTGGTTACTTGGTTATGATGGTCAAGCTGACCCATGCCACTTCTGCCCCTGTTAGCAGGGATTACACATTTGGCAGATATATATATATATATATGTGTGTGTGTGTGTGTGTGTGTGTGCAAAGTCTTCCGAAGAAAAATAATTCTCAATAGACTACGGTATGACTGCAGCGGACTTGATGTCCCTCACATATCTGTAACAGTGGAATTATATTGCATACTGCTTACCTCCACTATCTAATCCTGGCCTCACAACAGCCTTTGTTTTGAAGCAATGCATTTTTTCTTTGCAAGGCCCCATATGTGCTACACTGCAATCCTGAATCCCAATTGGGGGATTCAGGCCTACAGAAACATGAATATCTCTTCACACTGTTGCCAGGCAGGTAGAACACGGCCGTGAAAAGTTTGCAAACTGCAAGATAGAAGCATTATTCTCTGGGTCATTTTAAAACTCATTTGCATCTTAGTAGAAACTCGTGTCACTCCTGAAGGCTTCTGTGGTGTAAGGTAACGTCTTTGAAAGGGGAATTATATTTGATCCAGTCCCCAGAGAACTATTGTTTGTAGACAGCGGACATTGTCTTGCTTGAGCAGGTTGAGAAAATGGCCACTCACTAAGACTCCAGACTAGGGGCTGGGCATACATTATTTATCTTATCAGTAATGAAACGCCACCAGAACAAGGTTGGCCAATGAAGCGTGCCGATCAATGCCCGTGGCCTTGTCACATACCAGAAAATCCACTGCTAAACAACAACTGCAAAGTCACCTGTCATCTGCATAATCTGCTTATGAATGTGCTATTTAAAGGACAGGTATAAGTTTAAGTTGCCAGTCTTTCACAAGCATTGTCTGGGTTTCATGTATTCTGTGGAATTGGTGTCAAGTAATTCAGCACTCCAGCTTTGAGTGTGACAAACGTGACATTTTTACAGGAGTACACGGTTACGCTTGCTGCCTCATTCCAGGTAGAATAATTTAGATGTAACAAGCGCCCGTTATACTAGTATGTTGAAAATCAGGACATGCAGCCCCTGGACCGTTTAATATTCACAGCCAGGGTAACAGCACAAGGACTGTGTTTATGGCTTTTCTCAGTGTTGTAGTAGGTGACTGTCTCCTTCTAATCCAAACCAAGTAAATGTTTGATCTGACTTTATGCAGCAAATACCGACTCGTCTCCAAAAGTGTGCTGACTGACTGATTGAATGCTCTACATAGGAAGCAACTTGGAGCGTTTAACAAAAATCAGTCCTCATGAAGTGCACACAAGACTTTCCTCACAACTGTTTGCAAAAAATGTTTAAACAGTACTTGAAACAATACTTTAACAAGCATAAAAATACACAGCACACACATATTGTATGCTATTAAATGAGTATATAGTATCGTACAGTACATTAAAGTATAGTATAGTTATATTAAATATTTCTCTAGCTTTATCTGCTATCTTTATGGATTCTTTTACTTGTTACAATGCATTGTGGGATTGCAGTCAGTGCAACAGATACATGCAACACTGGTTTAGAATTTGGCTAAAACAAGGTATCTTACACAGCAATGTGCTTCCTACTTCCTGGTACTAGTTTGTATAGGGTGCGCACATGTGGTGCCTGAAAATGCTACCTACATAGGAAGCACACTTGGTTTTGCACAGCACCACTGCATTCTTACTGTGCGCAGCACATCAGCCCTGTCTTCTGAAGTGACATGAATAAATGTGATTATCATAGCTGGGGGTAAAAAACTGTGATTTCACTGGTGTGCAATGAAATGTTTTGCTAAACAAATGTGCCACAGTTATTTCACAGGAATTACCAGTTAGATCTACCGGATGAAGCCAACGCTGTTCTGGGAAACAGACATCTGCAGAGAGCAGATGCACCTCTCCCCGCAAATCAACATCACAACAGGAAGTTGTTTCTCACTTTTTCTCCTTATGATTTTCCCCTTCACTGCAGCTTATTTGAACCCAACTTGCACTATTACTGCTGTTCAAACGTAGAGCTAGTGATTTAAAACCTTGAGTTTCAATTTTGGCACGTAACCCGCAAGGCACCGCATCAGCTATAGACATGAAAGATACCTCATAGTGTGCGGCTTTGTTGAGGAGAGCTGTGCTAATATTTTTTAAGAAGACTTTCACTTGGCAGATAATTAAACTGGTGAAATAAAGAATCGTATACACTTACATTGAAGAAGTGACCCCAGCCATTTTGAGGGACTTTAATGTCACAGAGACTAGGAAGTGGGCTCCTTGGACATGGGGCAGTAAAAAAACACCCGGAAACACCCTAGCAACCGCCCTACTGCTGCCATGGTTACAGATGTGACAAGCAAACAGCAGTCACATTCACAAAATCTAATTTTGTGTTCCTCATTCAGTGTTATTGCTCGTGTTTAAGCACAAGATATAAATAATACACGGGTTGTTAAAAAGTTGATATAATTGCTTCGGTTATTGAAGCAAATGAAATGACATGACGGCAGCAGTGGGTCTATCTGACATATCTTAAAAACAAAACACAGCGTTGTGCTTCCAGACGAATCACGAGAGTGTTCACATCATTCGGCTCTGTGATTTCTGTTTTGCCCCGAGCGCATGAAACGATTGTGACTAATGAGATAAAAGCAGACGGTATAACCGTGATTGAATCATTTAATAAAACAATCACTTTCAGCGGCTTCTCAACGGTTCCTCTTATTCGAAGCTCTTCTTGGTCTCAGGTCCAAAACGTTATGCATGAATGCAACTCTTGTACAATGTTAGTGTGCAAACAAAAGCACACGCCTCTGTTGAACATATTTAATGTGCGCTGCTGCGTTTCTCTGGCGGTAACCTCAGGACTCAAGAGGGCAGAGAGCTACTCTTAAATGTTACTGCCAAAAAATCTGAAATTTATTCAGGTAGTTAGCAATAAATACATTACCTTCAATTTGCTCACCAAGATTCTATCTGAAATACGGCTGCTGGGGTTAAATTATTTGTGATATTATCTTATGTGTGGCACAGTATCAATAATCATGGTTATTAATAGCACAGTTATTGTCACTACTGGTATATTGTGACAGCCCAATTTGCTTTGAAATGAAGCTCTGTGTCTCATGGTTAACCTGAAATAGACAACTGGCAGTAGATCTTAGTTTAGCTACAGCGCCCCCTGTGGCAACACTGAGAACACAAGACACACTTTTATAGAACCAGTATAGCATAAGAAACTGGCTGTCAGACTTGATGTATCTAGATATCTGAATAAGTTTCTCTTTCTACCCCAAGTGGATATTGATGTGCGTTTCCACAGTTTGGCCAGACAAACGGATCTCAATGTTATCCAGGCTGAATGAATCTGAATCTTCCAGCTGTCCAGTTGCAGTCCTCTAGAGAACTGCATGCATTTCCAAGGCAAACAATTATTTCAGTCTAGAGAGAGAAGATCAATGATTTCATTTTCTCAGTGCTGTTTTCATCAACAGACAGTGTGTAAAAACACAGTGTGACTGCGACAGAGCTGAAACTTCTGCTATAGAAGAGTAAGGCACAAGAAGCGCCTTTCGTTTACTTTTCGAACTGATATTATAAAATAAGCCATTTAAAATGGTTGTAAAATAGCAAAGTGTCTATAATGTGGCGAACTGAGATGTTACTCAAACTGAGCTTCTATTGGTTGATACTTTAATACAGTCATACCGCCCAGCCCTGATGATGTCATCTTCACAATTAAAAGGATTTCAACACATTAATTCCAAGGCAACCTTAAACAAACACAATCCTCTTTGTGTTACACCCCCACAAGTTTGTTTCTCATCTCAGGATTGTGTTTTAAACAGGTCAAGCTGGTGTACATTCTATTCCTCACGTGTTTCTCCTAAAATTATGTGGGAGAACTAAAACTAGACAATTCTTGAATTGTTGAAAGAATCTGATCATAAATGTCTTGTATAGAAATGCAGAGTTTGGTGTCTTGACAACCATGAGCACAGTTTGAGACATTAAAGATCTCGTCTTAAACTCACATCGAGACACATGAGAAGCAAGACACAAAAAGTGTCTGTTTGTTCATTTTCATGGAGAAACAGTTGAGACCAGTTTTCCTTCTCTCTTGGATAGCCTTATTTCATTTAGCTGATACGAAAAGCTTTAAGAAAGTCCTAGCCCGGTACCTAGAACCAAGAAGGCCTCTTGGCAAGATTCAATTCACTAGTGTTGTTTGTCTGAGTGTCAAGAACATAACAGGGAGGGACCTACGGTAAACTGCTGCAGGTTACCGTGTGCTGCATAGCCCACCGTGGCCCTTAGCATCCAGAGCAGGGGAACAAGAGATGGAGAGATGGAGTGAAAACAGAGTATAAACTGGGCTTGGGGCAAAGCAATGAACGAATCAGTGATGCTCCATTTTACCCTGCACAAATCCATGAGCTAGTGCAGATGGCCCTTCATTGTGTCTGTGGCACTACACAGCAAATAATGTTCTTGGCCCGGGGAGACGCCATGACACCCACATATAAGAACAGAGATGAGAGGCAAAACCCTCAGTGATGTCACGGTAGAGCTGATGACCTCACCCACTCACTGAGGCACATGACAGTGTGAAGGGTACAACCTCCACTCTTAAAATAAAATACAGGTGAATCTCAAGACAACCTGTCAAAAACATAAATGTGTCTTATAAATATGACATAAATGTGTCATATTTCACCCCATGTTCAAAAAAATACCCCTTTTATTTTTATTAATACAATCAATCAATAAATTACAAACTACTGATTGTTGATTTAAATAAGAAACTCACTTTATTACAGTAAAAAAAACTATTATATAGTAAAAAATAATGGTGTGAATCTAATGGAAATCTCAAGTGAGAATAACAGTCTCAAAACATCCACAGGCGTAATAAGAATGAAGATCAAAAATTCACATTGCAAACAGTTTCAACGCAATTAAATGACTTTATTTTGGCCTCTCAGAGATGCAGATGATGCATGTGTTAATAATAATAAAGACAGTAATTTGGAAACGACTCTCTTATCTCCCTCAAATACTTGTACTGTTCCCCTGATCTAGACCAGAACCCTGCAGACTGATGTTACTGATGCTTGTGCATCACAGAGCAGACATGCACAAACCTGATACTCCAGCATTAAACATGTTCTTAAGGATAATAAACCTGAGGTTCCAAACAGAACATGACGGTTACAGATATTTGCCTTTAAGAACCTACTGTCTTAACACGCCTCACATAATTGACATAATTATATTAAAAATATATGAATTCACCTATTTTAAACAAATCAGCATAATCAGTAATGATTTACTATGGACGCTACACAGATAAGGGCATCTGTTTAAACTATAGTTCTCCTAAAACATTAAATTAAGATCCGTGTTTGTGTGTGTGGGTCTGTTGTGTATGTATGTGTGTTGTGTGTGTGTTGTGTGTGTGTGGGTCTGGTGTGTGTGTGTGTGTGTGGTGTGTGTCTGGTGTGTGTGTGTTTTGAAGGCGAGCATCTGTGGTGCAGACGGCAACAGAACACAGCGCTTTCTACAGTGAAGTCAGCGGAGTGTCATTTACAGAGACTGAACTTACAGTGAATGAATTAGTCAAATCGAGCTTATTAAGGTGTCTGTGAGATCACAGGAGACTAAAGGGTCATTTGGCAAAGCCTAATGTACTTTTTCATCAAAGACTCCAGAATATCAAAGAAGACGCGATATAAACTAACCAGATCCATAACCATAACAGTTTGGATAAGAAACAAGTGTAGAGCATCTTATACCTGACTGTGAGTCAATGCGCATATCTGTTCTTTCCCGCTCGTAAATGCCTTTTCAATCTATATATCGCAATGACAGGACGACATCTGCCCCATGCTTATTATTTGTTCACTGGAGACAGGAAATATGCGCACATCCCACATAAATTCACCCAGGGCGCAAAGAAAAGGTGTTTAAAAGACACACAGACACAAAAAGTACCGAAAACAATAACGATGACAATCTTTTTGGATTGGCTAAATATGCCGTTATTAAGCCACTCTTACCTAAATTACGCAGCGCAGAAGTCTTTATAGGTATAGTCCACTTGGCCAAGTTATGTGCGCTTTGTGAATCAAACAAAACCTCCCAGTTTCGCAGCAAGCACGCTACGCCCGGACCCTTTCGGCTTCTCAAAGGGGTTCGCTGGCACGCAAGATCCCACCGCGGAAAACGACCGCATGGAAAAAGTACGGGTCCAACTTGCCCTCAGCTGTCCATTGCGCGATGATTTATTTACCGTCCAGTCGGGGGTTTGTCAATAATGTTGCGCCCTCATCACTGAGTGTCAGGATCTCAACTCAGGCGATGGAGAAAAAAAGTCCGCAATTGAAATTCAGCAGCGGTGATGTCCGCTTCCCCTTGGAGCGCGGCTGACCCCCGCGGTTAGAAGCTATAAGCAGACTTCAGCGTCTCGATCTTGTACTGGAGCACCGCTTCACTGGAGCTCCTCCCTCCGTACAGTGAAACGGGCTCTCGTGACTCACTCACGGGCAGGAGAGAGAGGAGATGAGACCTGAATCGAGCTTTGCGCACGGTGGTCAATACCGACGTCTGCGGGCGCGTACCAGTATGATTACACGGGTGCTCACCACAATTAATGTTACATAACTGACACATTAAACGTTAAATATATATACTCTTAAACATTAGCGTTTAGATTAAAATCTCTACCCTGTACAAATGCTGGAGATCATACTGGAAATCTTTAAACGGAATATTTTAATGTAATCTTTGAAGCACACTAGAATCTGTTTAGAACGTCCTCAGATCACGCTGAGATGTGTCAGGGTTCACTCAGTGTCAGGGTTCACTCACACCTGTGGAGACGATCTGTCCAAAGTAAAGCGCAGTCTTAAATTTTGGGTGATGTAAAGACTTCTGTTAACTGATTTGCAGATCACTAAGTACTTCCACAGTGTGATTGCTTGTGCATGTACAATAATTTTTACAAGCATTAACAAAATGTGTGAAACTCGTATCAAAGCCACCTGCAAACACCTGCATTCAGATTACATTAATATTGCATTTACAGTAGATACGGTACTGATAAGGGTCAATCATACAGTATTTTGTTACTGGCAAGATTAAAGGTGTTGATATTGTAGTTATGACTGTACAGATTGCTTTTAAAACGACATACTAAAACAGTATCAAAAAGTGAGTGTCATCTTTCTGTTGATACAAACACTTGTTTTGTTGTTTTTTATGACTGACATACCAGCTGGACTGCCAAGATCACGCAAACCTCATCATGAGTCATATAACATGGAAATTCCTGTCTTGAAATCATGACACATAACTGAAACCACCATTCAACAAATCAATATTCAACATTTGAAGGTAATTGTATTTAACTATCACTAATCTGTGATTAAGTAACAATACCAGGTGATATTTCTGTCATGTATTTCAGTGAAAACAAGCAGTGACAGAGTACAGATTCCTTTATTTTTGGTTCATTCGTGTGGTTTCAGGTACTGCACACACCCCTCGGCAGCCCACACCTGTTCTGTGCACATTACGTAAGTCATGTACACCCACGTCAGAGCGATAACGCTGGAGTCAACATTCACATATTCTTCCAGGTGCTTACACATGTCAACAGAACACAGTCACGAGAACACAAACCATGAGCTTCTGATGAAGACAAGAAAACAGACGTTTGAAAACAAGATGCGACTGAAATGAATGAACAGAAGCACTGCTGGGTCCTTTTGCTCTAACCAAACTGCCGAGTTTATAAATTTGCTAACAATATTATATTTCATTTATGATCAAAAGAGTAATGCAAAAGAATGGTCTGCATTTGATCAGCTCTTAATATATAAAAACATGAAACTATATTGCATTTTGCTTTCTAATTTAAAAGCAGATTGTGCTGGATTGAAAATACTAGATTGTCCCGTATGTACGGTACGTACAGTAGAAGAACGTCAGTGGTGTAGACAACAAAATATCACCTGCACAGAAACTGTCACACGAGTGTGGCCGCTGTATATATTAGATTTGTAAAGTAAATGTATTCTGCTGGTGTGGAGTTCTGGCACGTGGAGTTTATACTGAATACTGCGTCTCTGTAGAGCCTCTTCAGGCAGCAGTTTTCTGAGGTAATTAATGCTGAGTGCAGACACACTCAGCTCATTGCTGGACCTAAACACACGCGATGTTAACTTTGTTTTTAAAACCGCTATAATGATTGTATAAAGATGAGGTAGAACACAAGCATGTTATACTATCAAAAATGCAGACAGAAAGCTCTCTCTCTCTCTCTCTCTCTATATATATCTATCTATCTATATATATACATATGTGTGTGTGTCTATGACATGCATGTGTACATATGCTTCTATATCTTCTAAGATATAGCATCTTGTTTTGAAGACAGCATTGCATGTACCTTTTACTGTAAAAACTATGTCATAATGTTATCTGCTTTATATGTGGAGTGTTAAGGGGTCGCATGAGGTTCCATGTCAGGCAGGATGTCACGCTGTAACACACGAATGCTGTTAAGATGCTTCATTTAGACCTTGGACAACAAGTCATCTCCTGAGATATTCGAACAGAGCCGCTGTGTGATCTTCTAAGCTATGCTGCCTCACAGAAACCACAGTTAGCCTCTCGAACCAAATAAATGAGCAATTCTCCCATAGCTTTGAAGTCAAGAACAAACAGAAGCTATAAACTTGAAATACCTGGATGCTATTCAGGTTTGTTTGTTTGTTACCCGGGGCTTGTGCGGTACCGTCTTTTGTTATTACTCTACATTCCAAAATCATTTTTAAGCACTGGACTCAGGTGCGAACATTTCTTCCCTGCATAGCCACATCTGTATAAATTGAGTTGTTGTCAGAGAAACAGACAACAAACATGTGATCGCAGGATAAAATGACAGCTTGTCAAACAAACGGTTTTTTTTAATGTGCATGCGAGTGAGGTCAAACATAACCATCCTCAGCTATTTAACCTGCGTTTGATTAAACATCTGGAACAAAAGACAGTGGCGTAATGGTTTGTGTATTTGCCTGGAGGAGCACTAAACACAATGCTTATAAAACTAATACAGCACCTGCTGCTGTGGGCTTACAAATTATCAAGACAAAGAGTGAAATACATGTGGTATCATTTACAGTCAGTCATTTATGTTTACTGTGACGCATCCAATCAACACAGCTACATTTTATAGACAATAACATCTAAAAAGACATACAATTTTATAGAATAATCATAAAATGTTTATTTAAAAGAGCTGCTAATGAGTGTTTTGTTTATATTCCTTAAACAATGACTATAAACAATTCTACTCTGAAATCTGTTTTTATTACAAATATTAAACATTTGGAGAGACTGGGGACACAAGGTTGTCACAAGGCCCAGCAACTAAAATGTTTAAGTCAAATGTTTGATTACACAAATGTATGCTTTTCTAGAACTGAGCACCTTGTTCACGCGGTCCTCTTAAAACAAGCAAGCTAACACACGCAACCTGTGTTATTTTGTGTGTTTGGGAAAAGCACACGCATGGTGACTTAGCGTGTGATTACCTGCTTCTCTGTGACATTTAGGGTGAGAAAGTTCATAACTGTGTATCGTTCTAACAGTTACCATGGCTGAGCAATAAAAAAACAGTAAAGCATTCCAGAGAGATTCTGTAAATACCAGCAGTTCTAAAACGTATCTCATCCAATCAGATTCAACGACTGGAACTAACTGTTGGGTAAATAAATAAATAACAAACATATGCTGCATGTCGTTTATAAGACTCAAAATAGTACAGATTGTGTGCACTAGCTCACTCGCTCTGTGGGAAAGCGATAATTGATGAAATTAGGATTTATGCTTGTTTTCTGGCTCTGTGAATATTACTTTTCAATAATGTGTCCCAAAAACCCTGGAGTGTAACAGCATGCAGATTTAACAGAGAAACTGCATGTTGCACAAGAGTAAGAAGACGGTACAGTAAAACTGTAAAACATAAGCGCCTCAAAAATAATAAATACTGTATGGGTATAATACTGTACTCTCTCAGCAGTATATATAGCATTTATAGTTTTGCACACTCACGAGTGTGATTAGAGGACAAGTTATCACGAGGACACACACACTTTACCTGAGGTGCCAACAAATACCACAGCATGTGTTCTGACATGTTTAAACAGAGACGTACAAACAGTTGTCAGAACAAAGACAACACTTATCAAAGTGAACAGAGAGAGGTTCACTAGAAGGTTGGTATGAAGTATGATGTTTTTCTCGTTTTTGGCGTACTTAAAATGTCACCGACCAGTGGCGGACTGGGACAATAATTCAGGCCGGGAATTTGACTCCACCCCCAGGCCACCTCTGCTGCTGCAGTCACCACCACCCTATTCATG
>JAZGTI010008837.1:0-19605 GCA_036877585.1 Botia kubotai | reverse complement strand
TCCCCCTTAGCCAGTAGGGCATTGTTATTGCATCAGCTAAAATAAAAAATATAATAATGTACACATACCTTTAATCCATTATTTTTGCCTTTAAACAGTGTACTAACCAGTGCACTTGATAGTGAACTGCTCTGCAATAATTAAATACATTTTTCTGTTTTAGCCACTTTGATGAGCGGCTTGTTATGCACCCTCTTCATCTGGCATTACCATTTATGGCATTTATAGGTGAAACAGGATACTCAAGAAAGGACTGGAAAAAAATTGGAGAACGGAGTCACACTTGAATTCATCATGATTTTATGCGTGACTTTAATCAGCGGTTGTGTTTCAACCTGTGGTTGATGAGTGGCGGTTCTTGCTGGCTTTTTCTCTCAGGCTCTTGGCAAGTCACAGGCCTGGGGCTCTTATGAAGCCTGAGATTGCTGGAACCAATTACAGAACAGTATTAGAAAAGTTTCCAAATGAGTTATTTTAATACACAGAAATGATACTTAAATCAGTGATACACATGAATTACCAAAACGATTGATGTCCTCAACTGTATTCTGCTCACTGTTTAGTTAGAGAAATATAATATCGTCACAACTAGGCATTTGATATACTATGTATACTGTATAGTGGGCTTCTGAAACTGGTTTAAATGTCATCTGTGAAATTCCCCTACACCCTACTGAGAGTTCAGTATTATTCATTAAAATAGTATGCGAGACATGTCTTTTTGATAATGGTAGGAAGCCACGCTGCATGTTGAAGCTCCCATTTCTGGATGACAGTGAGACGGAGGATGACCCCTTGTGGAGAGACACTGAATTGTCCATTTAAACTGTTGAAGTGCCTTTCAAACCCTGGTTACATTTATATTATTCATTTAGCAGATGATTTTATCCAGAACGATTTACAAAGAGAAAGAGACCCAAGAACCAACAAGCCCAGACTACAAAGCTACATTTAGAAGTGGGAATTGTGTTCTGATGTTAGAGACAGGATAAACTGTAGAGCAACTTCCTAAAATTTAATAATGATAACACGGGGTTATTGTATTTGGTACACACAAGTCTGAACTGAGGTTATCTGTTGATTAGGCTACATTAAATCCATCTCAAATGATTAGAAATCTGGGTGTAATATCTTGTTGCTTACATTTCAATCCCACATAAGCTCTATTACAAAACTAGCATTTCATCATCTATGTAATATTGACCAACTGCTCTCTGCACCAAAGACACTGAAACTCTAGAGGTTATCGAAATTCACACTGTTTGAGATTCTCTTTTATAGCTACACATGTCATTTTAATATTTATTCATGTAACTTGAAGCATCTAGATGTTGATGACATTTAATATTTAATTGTATCACTGATATTAATTTTGAACACTTTTAAGTACCCACATCTTTAGCAATAGACTAGAGTGCATTCAAGATAACGTCCTTTTCATTGATGTGGAGAAGGGTGTGTTCATCTGCTCTTCAGAACTAGTTATGTCGTGATTGCTACACTCTGGCATATGGCCATTATACTGGCTTCCACCCTATAAGAGACTTCTGAGTAGTGCTGAGTGGGAAAATCCATTAGAAGTTTCCTGGAATTGGCAGCCCAGCAGCTGTGGTTTACCTCAACAGCTACAGCTAACCGCTCTCTCTACTCGCATTTTCGAAGCCAAATCATCAGAGCTAACTGCACTGTTAGATGTTCGACATTGTTGGTTTAATACTTGGAATGTGGAAAGAAATTACATTTAGACCTCCGTTGCGTACTTCATTCGGCTCTTTGCGTTACGATGGTGTGTTTGCGTTACGACAGTGTGTTTTACGATGAATGCTGTTTGTTGAATATGTGAGCAGAGGAATCCCTTCTAAGTTGTGTTGAAGTGTAGCTCAATGGAAGACTGTGCATTACCACTCCCACCGGGCCGGTTGGACATTTCTGTCTGTGAACAAATATGATAGATAAGTGCTATTGATTTTCGAAACTTCATTTGGCAGGATCTTTAGTCTGCTTAAACCCTCTCTCCAAATATCCAGAGCCAAATCTTTCATGGGAAAGGAATAGTAATTAATGGGGGGCAGTTTTACATTTCCAATTGATTAAACAGAAAATGTGAAACAATGTATTGTAAAATAAATGTTTGCATGGAATCCACAATTGAATCCTCAATAGGATATATTGTGTATGTTGTGCTGTGATATTGGGCTCTGAAAGTGCATCAACAAACCTATTTACAACAAGAATACTTTTATCATTCCTATACTACCCCCAGCTGAACACTCAGCCATTAGTAAAGGCTGAGATCATTTTTGGAAAGGATGAAAAGCAAAAGTTGTGGTTTTGGAGAACAGACGCTTACTACAAATGTCTTCATTGTGGACATCCCATATCAATATCAAAGATCTGAGCATTGCTACAACACTTAGCCTTCCAAGTAGTAGTTTCTTTAGGTATGACCTTTGGAAAATACAAAATCAGTGACTGCATGGACATTTAAGCACAAATTTAGGCAGTGGCTTCCATTTGAGGTTGGTAATGACTAAATGTGAAGTTAAAAAGAATGCACTTAATGGACAGGATATCAATTACCAGACCTCTTCGTATTATTTTCTAATCTCCTTTGCTCTCATACTTTCTTAAGTCTGAATAACCGACTAAGAGCAGAACAGGATGTACTGCAGCTTTTTTAAAGTGAAATTAACCGCACCTGATTAACCCTTGGGTCAAAACAGAATACAGCACAATCTGCACTCAAGTTACAAAACATAGATCAGTCTAATATTTATTCAATCAATTGAAAAATAAAGTTTTTGTGGTAATGAAATGCTGTCAATCAATCTGCAAAAACCACCAACACTAGAAAATTAAGTGTGTTCCCTTTAATTCCATTTGGGTCACAGTCATTACATTTGTCTTATCTTCCTTACTGAAGATCTTTCTTTACTCTTTTCAAAGGCAAAAAACAAGGAAAAGTTCCAAAAGTGTTTTTAGGTGAGTGGCAGTATAAATATTTACATAAAGGAAATGTATATTACAGTCATACAAACTGTTAGCTCCAAATGAATTATGCAGGACGTTATGTTAGTGTTTACAAATCTGTTAAATAGGTTTTAAGAAATAACCAGCAGATTAAAAACTCATTCACAATTGTGAATTCACTATTCACAATTAATTGCAACATGCAGGATACAAACATAATATACACAGTAGATTAAAATGAAGAAATAAAAAGTCCATAGATTGTAATTTGCATAGAAATTATCACCATTTGAAAGAGTTAAAAGAGCTCATTTAAGGAGCTGATTATAATATTTAATATAGATTGTATGAGAAAAAAATAATGAAAATATTTTTTTTTTACCATCTACATTTGTACAAATTAGACCTGGATCAGGCAATAACAGCAAGAAAGACAAATAATATAAGTTAAAGTTGCTTTGTAAAAAACTTTTCAATGAAAGTGTCAAAATCCGTGTCAAAATTACAAAGATGATACTGTATATAATATAAACAATACATGGATAGTCTGATAGTCTACTTTTGTTTTAGAAGAATGGCATTCATTGTCTGTCTGCTTTGGTTTCAGCTCTAATACCTGTTTACATTCGTGCTTTGATTTCAGATTCTGTAGGATGTCCACAACTAATAAACGTACTTACATTTAGTCATTTAGCTGATGCTTTTATCCAAAGCGACTTACAACATTGCATTATACATTGTTTCTGAGTATGTGCAATCCCTGGGATCGAACCCATGACCTTGGCATTGTTAACACCATGTTCTAACCACTGAGCTACAGGAAAGCTTCAGAACAACAGCATATTAAAACTCTGGGAGAGATAGAGAGAGAGTAATGTAGTAGTAATGTAGAATACTTTAGAGGGGCAAAGAGGGAGACAGTTCGTTTACCTGTCATCACCAGATACAGGATTATAGACAGACCCACAATGATGGAAATAGTGCTAAGTAACAAAGCAAGTCCAAGCCTTCTGGCACCTTCATAATCTTTTGCTTGTATCATCGAGCGAGACTAAAAGGGAGCAAATGCACCCAAACCCAGGCACACAAAATATTATAGTTAATAGCATTTAAATACTAAAAATGCTAACAATTATTACCAAAATATTATTACTAATAACATTAAATTATATTAAATAATTAATAATATAATTACATTCTAACTGCTTTCTTTTTTAAGGGCCCATAAGTCATATTGTTAACTATAAGGGCCCCAAGAGCCGTCTTAAAGTGGAAGCATTTTTATTTGCTTTATAACTCATTCAGAGTTATTAATCTGAATGGGATCTTTAAAAATCATTAGTAGAAAGTTAAACTCAGACTCACCATATGCGCAAAATAAAGCGCAAACAAGTTTATAGGAACCGCAGGGCAAAAGCATGATAAAACCACATAAAACTACACGGCTCGCGTTCCCCAGGTGTGGGCGATGAGGCGCGGCTGAAACTGGCCCGAGATGGAGAGAGGGGTACTGTACCAATGCTCTCCACGGTCTGTTAATTCTGATCCGTTTTAAGAGACTTAACGCTGTGTGCATCGGACTGCTTGTGGTTTAATTCTCCTTTTAGCTCTTTGGTCGAGGCGTCAAGAAGTTTCTGGGTATCTCCAAAATCAGTGGACTGAAGCGCAGCGCTCTCTCCCAGGGCGCCTGTCACGTGAGGGGCATCCGTATTAATAGCCATTTCCTACAGAATAGATCCCTGTATGTGAGGTGAAACGTCCACTTTTTAATGAAGTTATCTCTGTCGGCATAAGATCTTCAGTTTTCTTCGTTTAATCACAGTGACGTTAGAATGAGGAATTCACACGAACGATGGAACGGCTATTGGACATCCATCCACTCATCAATATTTGATCAGATACGTATTATATTATCTAAGAAGAGACTCAAGCGGTTATCTTCTGCTAGATCTGGATGCTTTGAGTAAATCAATTAGTTCTCATTGAGTAAGTTGTGAGGGGCCTAGCCGGCGCGTTTGATTGGTGGATCTGGATTCATTGATGCGTTGCGCGCATCTTTTCACTTCTGTGTAAGTCATACCTAATGCAACCGATTCAGTTTCATTTTCGTTCATGTCCAATCTTAAGACATTGACTTGTGGATGATCATTGGTGATTTTTATTATGCTTTTGTCAGAGAAAACGAGTTCTTAAATAGATTTTGCTGACTTGGCTATGTCCATAACTCTTTGTTAAAAGATATTTGCTTCTACACTTAAAAATAGTAGCAGGGAAGTTTGGTTTATTATCTGTCCTGTCATTTTCTCCTGAGGCTCCTTGCCATTACAGTAAATGTATCAACCGGTAATGACCAACCATTGTCGCCCCCTATATGTCATACTTTTACATCACACTTTCCTTTCTGAACCATTCAGTTGGCTCCAGGGCAAGAAAAATATAATTAAGGTTCATGTACTTTTAGTTTTGCCTTCTACTGATTTTGCATTTAATTTACTAAATATAAACTTTGCACACCAAGTGGAAAACATTTGGACTTTCATTTGCATAACATTCGGAAATGACTTGAACGGGCTAATTCAAACACTTTAAAAAAGCTTTGCTGTTTTAAATTTTCAAGTTTAAAGCTGCAGCCAGTAACTTTTGTCTAGTTATTGCCTTCTCTGTTTGAAGCATAACATTGCGAGTTACTTTACCTACCTTTTAACGTACGTTGAAGACTAATGAAGTTACCCAAAGACAAACTGACATTACCCGCAAAATCGGACCCGATAGCTCAAATTATAAAGCAGTATTATAAGCTTTTCCAGCAGGAGACGTTATGAACACTGATCTGTTATGTACTTGTTTAACAACTAATTTGTTTTTATCCAAACAAATTATGTATTTAGTTACATCTTTAATTAACTTAACTGTATATGTCTTTTCAACTTATTTTAAATCCTGAAATTGGATAAAGAATAATTACAAACATTACAAAATATAAAAAAGCATTTAGTAACAGCCCTTGTTATGGCTGTATAAATCTCTTGAGTTGCTGTTGTTGCGAGTACAGTTTAATCATTAGATCCATCAAACATATTCTATGAGCCAATCACACCATTGGCAAGAAAAAATGAGATACAACTGCAAGTGAATATCTTAACAAAAAGACTCCCAGTATAGCTTGTGTTAATGCCTAATGCTAGTGGTTTTTGAATTAACGGTTTAAAGAATACACTTGTCATTTGTCACATAAATGTGGTTACTTTAGTTCTTGTACAGTTTAACACATCCTTGGTGAATTAAAGCATTTCTTTTATAAATACATGTCATTTTTCACAACTTATTCAAAAACCTCTTTTCGGGTTTGATTATATGGTTTAAAATTCCATTACATGGAGACAGACCTGTATCTGTGTTCTTCATGTAGGAGATTCGAGTGTACCTGTTTGAACACTTCTCACAGATAACCGCAAACCTGGCACTCGCTACCGAGGGCCACTTTCCCCTAAATCTAAATTGATTCACAGACTAATAAAGAATGCCTTTTGGTCTTCAATTGGAAATCAGAGAGTAATATACTAACTGGAGTATCTTAAATTTGTGATAGCCCTTAATTGGTTATAAGGCATGACTTGTACTGCTGCCTAAACCAAAAATCATTCAAATGTTTTATAAGGAAGTGATGGATCCTTATGTGATATAGAAACCAATTGAAATGTGCGCTATTGTGCCAAGATACCCTTCAGACAATATTGACCATAGAAACTATAGACATTTACAGAACATTCTAATACGTGTCAGTTACCCATGTACTTTTAGCAACTTCAAAGGCTACATTTACAGACTATTACTTGGACACAGACAATAACAATTATTATCTACAAATGATCTTCTCTCTTATGTTAAAAATGAACATGAAACATTCATTATGTTTGAAATCAGCTCTATCCAAACCAAAACAAAAGCAGCTGTTTTGTACTCATTTTTTAATTTTCATGAATTTTAGATGCATTTTAATTTAACAACACTATTCCATTCCCTTTCCAATAGTTTAACAATTATACTTGTTACTGTACAAATGTCTCCAATTATAAAAAGACAGCATATGTATATCGGTTTTAATGCATTTGCTTTTATTTTGGTGCTGAAAATCTGAAATGAAAATTATATCTTTATATCTTTCTATCTTTCTATATCTGGTTACAGGCAGGTATTACTTGACTAGATGATATCTAACTGACAAAATACCTCACATTTTGATTTTCATTTGCTCAACTATAAAGAAATGCGCATAATTTTACCAAGTTCACTTTTTCAGACCCGGTAACTACAATTTTAAAATAGATCACTTAGATTTCTAGTTCTTCCATGGCCATAGAAAAGATCAAACTTCCAAAACCAAGTCCCACATCTGCAAAAGATCTACAGGAGAAACAATGTGGAGCGTGAAAGGTCCGAAACGTTCCCAGATGGACAGAGCTGACCACAACAGTTCTTCAGCTGGCAGCTTTAGCATCAAGACAGGGTCATAAAGTTTGCCAGAGAAGAACTGCTGTAGGTCAGCCAATATTCACCCATGGTCACACCAACTGCACCCTCCCCTATCCTAGAAGAGAAGAAAAGAGACAGAATTACTTGTAACGAATAACGCATGCTAAGTTTCACTAACACCAAACTATTGACCAAACTGATAGACACTTGCTTTTTTGTAGTCACACTGCAGTATATCCAGAGTATATACTGTATCATCAAAAAATTCAAAGTTCTTTAAGCTAAAACATCATATAAATATTCTGGAGTCATTACAAGATTTGATATATAATTCAAACCATAAATATACCACTTGTTTACTTAGCTCATTAACCACAGCACCCAGAGCCTGTGGCTTAAACCACAAACCATGAATACATGGCTAACTAGGCAACTTTAAACTTGTTTAAACAAGTTTAAACAGAGCAAACTCAGTGCATTTTATGTACTAGTACGGTGGACAGGTTTTCGTCACCTACACACCTAACCTGGTGAGTTATGTACTCTATCACAGATCACAAGCAAATACTGACTCAATCAGCTATAAGCAAACTGACATGTTTGTGATGCAGCAAATGATACTGCTTAACCCTAATGAAGCCTGATATCTTATAGGATAACTTGCACTCTAGAAGTATCACAGTCTTTTAATACCTTTCATTGCGTTTCAAGTGCATACAAAAAGTAGGTCTTAAATGTGTTTCCGAGTAATTGTACGTTTTTGCACAAAAGCACATTCTTGATCGTTTAACCATTCTTACGTAAATAATCACACTGAATTAAAGACGAGATTTGTGTCAATCATGGAGTTTGTGTTTCATGAATGGAGGCCAATCAGAATGTCATTCTTTAGATTCCCAATAGGTCACGCCCATATTCCTCCATATTAAACCTGAAGACTGCAGTTCTCATTTAAAATGTCTGCAGTCTCCAATCTTTCACATTTTAGTGAAAAAAACAATTTGGTATAATCTAGTGAGATTGTTGGTATATTAGTGGTTCTCAACTTGGTCTCAATAAATTACATATAACTAGGCATTGGTTATGATAGCAAATTTAAGAAGCTTATAATTCAAAGGGAAAGAGAAAACAATTCCGAACTCTTTTGTTATTGATGTCAAAGGCTATGTCCCATCACACACTGTGGTCATTCTGCACCAATTAATCTGTCATATAGTAGTAGCTAACCAAAACAGGCAGATTTTAACACGAACAGCTTGTATCATAGCCCTTCTTCGTTGAAAACCATAAACAAAACTATTAAAGGTGAAGGTAAAAATAAATTTAAGTTTAAGTTAAATACAGAAACAAAGATATCAATTTGCCAAGAGCATAACATTTTGTTTATAATTTTAACTTAATTTTTAAAAATGTTGAATTACCTTTGTATGATAATCCTGGTACTACCAGCACAGTTCTTGAAGGTTCCTGCACACAGCAAAACCAGTTGAAATCACACAAGCATATGAATAAAACACACCTTTCTTTAAACCTCCAAGAAATGTAACCACGACACATTGTCATGTCGTTTCACTTGGCTGTATTTTCTGGTCTGCACAAATAAATCAAATATGCTGATTCACGCTAAATCTAAGGCACAAAGTCAGGTTGCTCGCACTTCGTGTCACTCCCTCCCCATGCTGCGTTTGGTAATCATCTACCATTCTTTCGCAGTACTGAGCGTCCCTCATTCATTCCACCCTCCCCCATCCAGCAGGCCGCTGCAGACATGCAGACATGAATCAGCAGGCATGGGGGGGGTGGTTTGGGGGGGGGCAGAGAACAAGTAAAAGCCTTGAGTGCATCATGTCAAGAGCAGAATTTAGACATAATGTCATCTATGCACCACAGAACAATCACAAACTCAATAAACTGCTGTAATATTAACAACTCAAACGTGTCATTCTCACACTGGCAGCTTAACTACTGAGGAAACATTATTTAGCAAAACAGTTATAAATATAATTCTAAGGTCTTTAAATTCATACTCTTGTCTCATTAAAAAACTAAATTCTTTTAAATATTTGGTCATAAACCACTGATTCTATTTGTGGCCTGTATTCCTTATTATAACACAAGGATAAAATTAATCTTTTCCAAAACATTGAATTCGATACATCAGCTACCACACAATCATCTTTAAGAAAAAAATGTTTTAATTCTGAACCTTCTGAAAGATCTTGAACATACAAATGTTTAACATCATGATGATGGAAGAAAGTCCATCCAAAAGAACTGAACTGTCCCATTCCGTCCCGTCACTAGTCGATCTATTGATCTGGCCTGGGCGTATATGCTGCAAAAGGAAACATTAAGGTCTGCACGCTATTGCTAATGGCTAAAACACTAGCCTACATTGTTAGCTTTGAAGACGGTCTCATGGTACCAAGACACATTTGGTTCCTGGTAGCTAAAGTGTTTTCACAGAAGAAACAATTAACTTCCTTATCTTCTGCCAATGACACTTAGTCATCCACAACCACATAGTCCTCATTAATAAACTCTGACTTTGTTAGTCCTAAAAATAATCAAACACAACTCTATGCGCAAACAGAAATGACTCAGAAGCAGGGTGGGGAAATTTGCCATCAGTCTTTGACATCCGAGTTCAAAAATAAAGCACTGCACAGCACTGTAAAGCCTCAGGCCGAATCAAATATGACCGAGTACTGACTTGCCATAGATTCTGCAGGCAGGGCAAAGGGGAGCCATTTTAATGCACTGATATCAATGCAGAAAATATGCTGTTCTGTGTTTCGTCTCTTCTTCTACAATAAATGATAAATACAGGTTCTAAAGCTTTTGAATTAAAGGTTCACACAGATTTAATACAGCAAGTGTCTCCTGCTCGACATCATCATAGCTATTACCGGGGGAAGTATGATGCACGCATTCCTCACCATTTGAATCATCTATAAAAAGAGTCGCTGGGTTGTCATTTGGAAACACGTTTGCTTCCCCCCACTCCTCTAATATTTCAAAGTACAGGTTGACCGCACCATTGAGAACCATTCTGATTAACAAGGTTGATGTGAAGACAGAATTTATAAACTGATTCCCTGAGTCTATGAAAACGTCCATGTTTTTTTCTGTTTGTAATTGCATTGTTCATGTTATTAAACACTAATTCTGAACAAATGTCAAAGTGTTAATCTTTCAGAACACAGAAGGATTGTTGTAGATACGTGTTATCTTATGTTTAACACAGTGACGCCTTTAATTATTCTCTGAAGAATTTCAGATCTGCTCTGTAGGTTATGTGCTACATATAGAATACATTTTATTACTATATAACTCTCAAATGCAGTTTTTTATTATATAATACCAAAGATCATATTTAAATGTTGTATTTTTTAAGCTTGTTAAAAATATGAATCATGCTGTGACACGCATTGCGGTTTAAAGGTTATGGTAATGACGTCACAATATCGTCTTTGTAACTTACAAAATAACGTTTGTACGTCAATTCCTGATTCAGTTGATTGAATACGTCAATTCCTTATTCCATTTGAATTGAACGTCCAATGGGCTGCAAAAACATTGTAAAGAGCAAATGCTACCGAGATTTCCTCATCTGTTTTGAATGAATTACATAAGGATGTTCTTACCCAACCAAATCAGGAAACACAGTTTAGCAGACACGTTGGCATCTTATGCAGCAATAAAAAGGACTGACGTGATTGTACTGAATAATCATCTTACATTTGCTAAACGTGTCCCCACTGCGTCGGATTATACGTTTCTTGAAAGAAACTACATAAAAATACCCTAAACGAGCACTTTAAATATACAGATTATTCTCAAAGCCGAGCAAAGGCTTTTGAAGCCTGGAAGTTTGGCCAGAATAAAGCAATGAAACTTATGTAATACCCTACGACTGGTTTCCAACATATTCGACAAGGGCCTGATCCTAAAGATAACGTTACCTTATTGTTTTTTATTTAATCGCGAATATGACCAAATTCTTCGTATCTCAGAAGCTCATGATTTTTTCCGCCCCACCTAAGTCATGCATTGGCTTTGAGAGTAGAGTAGGTAACTGCCTCGCCTTTCCACTAAGCTAATAAAGCTGCTTTAACGAAAAGCCGACGGAGGCAGACTACGCATTATATAAACAGCAAAGCTGAAAATGTCTGAAAAGTTTGATTCACAAAACGCATACCTCGCTGTTAAAGTGATTCCTTAGGTTTTTCTTCTCTCACGTTTACCGGCGTCTGCGATCAGCTGGCGAAGGGAGTGACGCGACTTGTCACAGCTGGTCATTGGCTCTCCGACGTCAAGAGTTCGCGATGACGATTGTCTTCCGTAGCTTGTAAATGACTTCCACTTCAGCCAACGTTAAGCCTGGACTCCAAAGAAAGGGGGCGGATCAACACTTTGCCAACCAATTAAAACCTCTTCTACGCAGGAACGATCCGTTGTCAGCCAATCATCTGTTCGTGTGAAAGTTTTCCGAACACTCCAGAAAGTTCTTATTAAATCCCCAAATAACTTTGCGTTTATGCAAAGAAAGTTAATTCAGCGTTTGTCGCGTAAAGGTGGAGTAGTGCATACTCAAATAATCCGATTTCACTCATAACTAAAGTGTCTTTAACCGACTACTGAATAAATATCAATTTGTATTACTTTTATTTAACAAACATCTACAAAAATGATACATTTGATGCAGTATTATTCGTTTTCTTTTTACCCTCTCTTCTCTTGCTTCCTCCATTTTTACGTAATGCGTTTTAGTACTGCTGTTATTATCAGATTTCACATTTTCAGATATCACATTTTCACAGGTTTTAATGGAGGTCTACCCTAAGAAGCATATACATGCTGCTACACAGATGTTACAAATGTGTAAGATACATCCCCAAAACCTTTCTTTTAGTTAGTGACAAACTAGTGACTAGTTAGTGTCATCTGTAAAGCTGTCAGTAAAATGTTTGGCTGGCATTTCTCCTCATGGTTTCCCTCTGTAACCTTTATTGCTGTTGCTAAGTTTGGCTGCTCAGCACTGTGTTCTCCACTCTAACTGATGGCCTTGTTCTAAGTATAGGGTCAGCGTCTGAGCCAGAAGCAGGTCTGAGCCTGTATTACTTTTTAATAGAAAATGTATATTATTTCAGGTTAACCGTATTTGATATCTGTGATATCTGTTGTGTGAAGTTGTCATGCCAAAAGATTTAGTGAAGGGTGAGTCAAAGGGTGTAAACACAGTGTGCAAATGAGCAGATTTGTAAGGCAAGATGAGAGGATGGAGAGAATGAAGAGGAACGAGAGAGAGACATAGCCATTTAAGTTGATTTCATTCTTTATTAAATTAATTTACCTCTTTCTATTTATTATTATTCTTTTTAATTTGTCGAACGCTATCGATCCTTAGGTTCTAATGCTAATATGTATTGCTGTCACCATGTTGTTTGCACATAACAAATTGCTTTTAAAAACATGGGCGGAGTTTGCTGTTTCCATGGGGAAGCGTCACAACGCTCTAACAAATGACCTTTTAGTCTGAACGCTGTGAGTTTATCATATTGCGATTTAACAACATTGGCGGTAGGACCGGTGTTTAAAATTAAAAGTTTATTTTAATTTCATAACAACTTTTTGTTTAATTCATTTCATTAAAACGAATATTGGACATACATTCAAAATACAAACCCGACTGTATGCGGATGTAAGTTAGTCTGCAGCAGCACGTGAAGGCAGAAGACCGGAACAGCCTTTAGTTATGGCAACATTTATAGACCCACGGATTAAAGACGATTCTCAAACGACAATCATGGGTGAAGAGATTTCAGTTAAGAGAGGGTTTCATGTGCCACCTTTGACTGGTGCCACAGTGAAAGAAAGCAAAAAGAAGAAAAAAGACACAAATAAAAAGAAATCGACAACTGAAGTGAATCAATCAAAGAACTCAGGTGAGTTTCCCACTGACTGATTTTGAAAACATTGCTTCCTTATGATGTTTATAAACAAGATATGAAATAATAAAATGAGTAAGGTTTAATTCTGCTAATAAAATCAAAACAAAATACATTTATTTTATAACATTTTTTGTCATTATTATATTCAAGACTTATTTTCTAAATAGATGTCTTAATATTAAATCTGGGATAATTTTACTGGAGAAGAAGGTAAGAATACTTTTCAAGAATACTAAAATTTTTACAGTGCAGTCAACCAAACTACATGATTGAAACATGTAATGGCAGTAGGCCTTTGTTGTAATTGATGCTAGCAAAACTGAGCACTACAATATAAAGTACAGTATATTTGGCAGCTTTTCCTAGAACTTACATAGAGTTGCAATTTAGGATCAGTTATGACCCGTCCAGTAAATGAGTTTTGTAATAGATGGGTACCTTATGTTGCTGCTCATGTTTGACCAACTGTTGATCGCTGACCTTGTCTCAAAATCTATTAAGAAATAATTGTGTTTTAAAGTGTGCCATTATGATATATTACACATTCTGTAGTTTCTTTGTGCTGGGAGATTACACTGAAATCCATCTACCTATCTGACCACCCTCTAGTAAAACTTCAGACGGTACAGTGGGCCAACGGAGAGATGAGTGATGCTCAGAGCAAAGGTCACGTCAAAGCCAAAGAACGGAGGAACAAGCCAAAAAATCCTAAGGTTGTATCAGAAGCCCTGGTTCCAACAGAAGAGGACTGTACCCATCAGCTGCAGGATAGCTTGAGGTGGGAAGGAGTTTTGGAGGATCCTGTGGCAGAGGCTCAACGCCTGGAGGTGTACAGAGCCAATCGCCGTAAGCGATATTTAGCATCAAAACAAGATTTTCTATAAAACCTTCACACTGGTTTATGTGTAGACTCAGATTCCTCTAAGCTAATTACACGAAAGTCACAAAGTATTCTGGATAATACAAGAACAGTGTTTATATGAAGGTATTTGAATTCATTTGTTATTTACTATAGCTGACTTTTGTGGCACCAAATAATATGTATACATTACTGGGTCAGTCAATTAAACCCAATTGCTTTCATTATTATTTTTGTTGTTGTAAATATTATATAGTTCAAACTAATAAAACAATTCATTTAATGATCTTTAGGAGTTACAGGTGTTTGTGAGAATAAAACACAAATAAGACTATGAATAAGGTACACAACTGAAACTGCCCAAGTAGTGCATATGATACTCTGGCTATACAGCACATTGTTATGTCATGATATAAAGTTAAAATAATCTTCTAAAAATTATAATGATTATGTTTGTGTATGTTGTATCTAAAACACCAGTGAATAACATTAAAATTTATACATAGAGTGTAAAATATGGTTATCCTCCTTTTCTCATCTCTTGTAGTGAGTGCGTATGTAAAGCGGCCCTGCATTTGCATGTCATTAATACTGCATTAGAACTGCAGCGTGCTTTTTGACTGAAAAACTGAAGTAATATCATAGCCATCATCCTAAATGTGAAATACTAAAAATACAACATTAAATAATGCAGGCAGCATCGAATGCAGACAGAATTCCCTCTCCTTTCAACCTTAAAATTTCCATGACTGTTTAAATTTAAAATTACTGCATAGGGAAAACTAAAAGCTAAAATCACTAGAAGAGTAATTCCTATAATCAATGAATTTATTTTTACTTTAGCATAATTAAAAATATATTTACAATAAAAATGGCGATTTATTGTCTATTTAAGTTTTTTTGATTTCATAACTTTTCCAGGGTGGAAAATCCCTAAAATTCCCAGGTTTTCCATGACCATAACAACCCTGTTTAAAAAAAACTTGAGATTAAGAAAACATTGAGATTTAATGCCATCATGTAAAGTTTGTCATCATGTATTGCTATAGACACCCTGTATTTCATAAAAGGACTCTTTACATTTCTCTGCAAATGCTTTGTGATGCTTTTAGGTTTAAACTTTTTTTTGTTTTATGGCCCACATTTCACCTCCTGATTTGGACCGTCATATATGACCCATATTTCTTGCACAAATTCTTGCTGATAAAGACAGAGGTGAATTATGAGGATTTGGGAGAGAAAACTGGGTTGTGTGGCAAAAAAGAGAACAAGAATAAAAGAGCAGCTCAGCGTTTCTTTTGTAATTTGCCCTTTTGTAACATGTTTGTCCTGGTCTGTTATATATTCTCCCCCTTTGTGACCAGCATCACATTTAGCACCATTGCTCAGTGTTCCTTCTAAGCGCTGTGATTGGATGGTTAGTCAGTGATTATCTGGTTTTCCACACATGCTTCATTGAAACTTGAAGACTAGCTATGCAATCTAGATCCACCAAGCACACAATATACCAAATTAAATGATGTTAATCAGAACAATGATGTTGGAAGTACTGTGCGTAAAGTGACATCAAGTTGATGTTCTACTTGCCCTCGTCTTTAGAAGCTCAGATAACAGTTATTTAGAATTAACAGATTACAGATAACTAGAATTATAGTTATACAAGCACAGAATAAATGTTTCTGCTCCTCTCTTAGTTGTGTAAGAGAAGCATATAAAATGGCAGACGCTGTGAACTGTGTACGAAGCTTTTGATGAGACCTACTGTAATATACTGGCCTCTATCCATGTTTCAGAAACAGACAGTTATGTATGAGTCTTTTGAGTGAAGGCACAATTGGATGGGATAGACTGTGGACAGAATAGCTGAATAAAGATTGTTCTGACTTCAGACTGTTGTCAGTGGTCACAGGGACTGTAGCTTCAGCCAGCTAAGATCATTTGACTTAAAGAAGAAACAAAAATCCCCCAAAAAACACAAACACTTGAATATGAATCAGTAATGCTTTCTCTTTGTGAAGGAACACCATGTATGTTTTTCCTAATTAAAAGGTGAAATGTTACTAAACTTAAAATAGCATAGTATATCATAGAATAGCATAGCATAGCATATCTTAGCATAGCTTAGCATAGTATAGTATAGTATAGTGTAGCATTGTATAGTATAGTACAGTATAGTATAGTATATATACTATACATAAAATATACTATATATATACAATGTAGTATACATTCTCGGTATGCACTTGACCTATATTTCTGTTCATTAGTGTGACAAATAAACCAGAAATTTAATTTCATAATTTTAAAATGTTTCTTGACAATGTAGTGTACTGTACTACTGTTTTATGTACACTTATACCAGCTTTATAACGCTTTGTGAAAATGTGCTGTTTAACAGGATGTGAGATATGTCGGTTGGCAACAGCAGCGTATCGAAAGGTTCTCTCCAACAGGACTGTCCAATAGAACGGCACTGTGTTTAGCTCCACCTCCTTGTGTAACATGTTGGGGGCTGCAATCCTTCCTAATAAAGCAAATATTAGATTGGTGTCTGCCAAATCATACATTGTTTAACCTTTCTGTCAAAGCTAGTTGAAATCCAGAGTGTTTCATTATAGTCCATGTTGAGTGCTACAGCTCTAAGGTTGGATTCATCTCTGCAATTAAAGTATGAAACCAAAATCGGAGCTTTGATCTTGTCTGGATAAATGGACAGAATTTTTTTTCAGACTCTAGAATGAGTAGAATTCTAGAAATAATTTCTAGAATGATGTACATTTTTTTCCAAATCTCACCCGCATTGACTAACAGAAATCATGGCTTATGTCTAAAGACTACGGGCTATGTAGGGAAAATGGAATGTTAAAATGTTGAAATGTTCTGTTTCGTTAGGAAATATATCAGTGACAAACAAAACGTCACTGATTGTGTAACTGTAGTATTATTAATTCTTACTGAAAGTAGACATTTAATTGTGTAAAGACACAGTAAATGTACAAAAGAAGTTTTAATTATCATGTGCCTGTGCTAGCTGCCAGTGGCCAGTGTTAATGGCATTTTGCTATTTTGAGATTAAAGGGGGTCAGATCTCCTGCACCAGAGATGTCTCTTACAGGATTTGGTTCATTTGATTTTGGTAATATAAAATAATAGAGATGGTGGAACACACAATTTAAATCTCACCTGTTTCTTTAGCCAGACCTCAATATCATACTTATGAAAAATTCCGTTCAGAGTTTGTTTTAAGGTCTTAACCCTAAATATTATATGCTCAATTTAAATGTGTTTCATAGATAATTTAAGCCTAGGTGTGTTAGCTCTTTGTTGGTATTTGTCAACTTTATACATTAGAAATAATAAAACTCTCGCTGACTAACATTATAGAACTTTAAGCATTCAAAATGCAAACAATATAATAATGTAATCATAATATTTACATACTAAATTGAGAATGGTCTTCTTCCATTTTGCACACTGAATTGTGATCAGTATGTCTCGTCATCCCTGCATATATTTAACCATTTAAAGCCATTTTTACACTGTGACCATGACTGTGTGTTGATTCATGTGTACAGTCTAAATAAAGCGGGATGCGTGGGTGTCATGACAACAGCAAAGTGACTGTGATGTAGCACATGGAACAAAAGGCAGAAGCTTAGACTACCTAAACTAAAATATATAAATAATATTCTTTAAATGCCTGTTCTGTTGCAAAACATAATGTAGTAAGCTACACACAAATCATTTGCCTCACATTGCATATTGTCATATGACAAAACAAGTCATCTCTACACACCATAATAATTCTGTCTCTGTACTTTTCTTGTCCAAGTGTCTTAGCACAGATCAAAGAAGCTGCCCTGTGCTCAACAAAACACAATAGCATCCACAAATATTAATGTTTTATACACTAAACAATGTTGCCAAAATAGTGGATATATACCCAGAAGTCAGAAACAAAAGTTTCCCTCTCACCTCCACTCAAGAGCATCACAGTGTGAAATCCTGATCTCTAACTCCCATCCACTTTAATCGCTTAGGTTGACCTATCACAGAGTTCAAAAAGAGGTTATACACATTCACTGAAATATCAAACTGTATATGTGTTTATGTAGAATGAGGAAGAAAGTGTGGGAGGATCTGAGACTAGGAAAAATATGTTTTTCTTTGGAAAGTTTTCCTTCACGTATATTTTAATCATTGTCAGAAAATATCTGTTTAACACATTATTTAGGGTTTTCAATATACAGTTAATCATTCCTCAAATACTGAAACAAAGCACGATACAGAAGTCTACATGAAGAGAATTTTACCTGTCGAGACAGAGTCAGATAAAATGAGTACCATATAGCATGTACGACTGCATCTTACGACTTTTCCAACTTCTCTTGTTATTTATCTATACTGTAAAATCAGTGCAGCTTTGTAGTCATTTTTTTATATAAACTTGTTTCCAGGATTATACCAAGAACTTATGAGGGAATTTCAAACTTTAGAGGGTTTCTGTCAGTGTGGCCAAACACTATAAATATTAAGATGCTGCAGTCTTATTACTATGAATAGGGAAGAGTGCAACACTCAATATGACCACTCAAGTGATGGAAGTCCCGCCTTCCAGTATAAAGAGCCAATCATCAAGACTAATGATTATCTCGCGGAGGGGCTCTGTATAGAGTTTTGTGAGGCACTCGGCAACCTTTGTGCATGCGCTGTAGCAACTGTTTTTCGCACAATTTGAGATTAAAAAGTGAATGTATGCTATGGTTAACGTCAGGATTATTGTTGGTCGGAAATATTTTGTTTTATTATGACCTTAGAAAGTGCTTTTAGAGCTATCGGTCTTCCCCCATTCAAGAACAAAAGACTTCTACTAGAAGATCTCTTCATCTTTGTGGTGTGACTCCGCACGTACTGCGTCTGTCACCTCTTCCTCTTGATCAACACTGTCCACTGAATCTATGACAATAACAGGCAGGATTCATCGAAAATGCATGTTAAAAGTCAACATTATTTTATTGATTTATTATTTTATGAAGATTGTTCTAACAAAGAGCGATTTCTAGTCAATGAATTATAGAGTAGAGAATAACTACAACAAATTATATTGAATGCAGAAATTTTCTCGACCTTTCTATGACTTTTTAAGATATAAAACGTTTAAATTACACTGCTGGGCCTTGAAAACACTGTTTTAAAATTCCTTTTCCATGACCATGGGAAGTGAGAACCCTGTAGATACTGTTAAGTCAGCATAGTACGATACTGATAGAGTAGTATAAAACATTATGAAAGCGCAGCCAAAAGAGAGTAACCTGTATTCATGCATGTTTTTACCAGTGGCTTATGTTA
>JAZGTI010008836.1:0-19605 GCA_036877585.1 Botia kubotai | reverse complement strand
GTCCCCTTCAAAAGACATAGGTTTTACAGTGCTGTTTGTATTGTGAATGTTTTTATAATCAAAATACTAATAAAACAAATTTCCTGAGTTGACTATTTATTGACATTTATTGATAATTGACATTATGGATTTTTGTACAGTCCTTTGGTTGGATTTTGAATTTAAGTTTTAGATTTTCAACAACAAGAAAATAAAGTAACTCTATGATTTGTGTCTGTGCAGATGCAACACCTATTAGATGTAATGGGAAAGGTATTGTAATTCTGTGTATTGTACAAATGATATAGAAAATAATAGATAGATAATAATAGATAATAGAAAATGTGTTGATATGTGTTGATTTTTAATGATCTGTCAAGCGATGCATTGCATAGACTGTACTAAACAGCATGACACAGATGTTTTCCTTAGAGCTTATATTGTTTTTTTAAATGCAGAGAACTCTTTAAAAAGTAAACCAATGTGATATTTTGTATTGCTTAATTAATAATTAATTGTATTAATATTATTTGCAGTACAGTATTGATAAATACGTCATTTACTTTAATGGAGAGCCTCCTCAGCTTCCTTTTTGTAGATTATGTAATGTGTTTACAGTGCTTGTTCACTGTTGTTTTGCTATTGTAATTACGGGTATAATGAGCACCCCTGTGCGCTGGTGGTCTGGAAGGAGCGTGGTGGGCTACATCTCCTGTTAGCCCCTCTGAATGGCATAATCATTGCCCAACCAACTCCCATCCTGAGGCAACCACAGACCATATTTACAAGAGAATGATGCAAAGCACAACACAACTGACTCCCTGTGTCTTTAGCCTGTATAATTTTCATGTGAATTTTTTAAGAATTTCTTGTGCAAAAACATGGGTCTGAGTAATAAGGAAGTGGTTGTTCATTAAAAAACCTGATTAGTCTGTATCTTTTATGACAGAAGAACTTTCTTTGCTCAAAGTTTTACTGATCACATGCTAAAAATCGAATTCCTCTGGGACAAACTTCAAATAGAATTAGCCCTGCCTCTTAGGATTGTAGGCATTAGCAAATGCAAACATAAGCATTGCAAAGTTATTAGGATCAGGTGTCTGACAATTGCATTTGTGATGTTAGTGTCTGGAGTACATGAAACAAACACAGCCTCAAATATTCTCACTTCTTTAAACACACAAGCCTGGGACATCCAGTAAATACTTCCTGCATTGTGAAAATCATAACGTAAACATAAGATTATTGTTATGAGATTATGTATGCTTAAACCTCTAGAGACTGTTTTATGCTTAAACCTCTTTCTTAAAGTGTTTTGTAATAGCTTCTTAGTCTATTATATGCGTGTTGGTTTTATGAGCTAGTTTATTAAGAAAGTACATTTATAGTTGAATATTTGAATTGTTAAAAATGCATGTCACACTGCAGGATAATTGAAAATAAACTATTGGAAGCAAAGATGCTGTAATAAGTAACAGTCTAACTAAGTAACTAGTCAAAGCTCCTGATATATACACTTTCCCTTCTGCAATTATATATTTTAACCTAAAAATACTACTACTAATAACAAGAATAAACATCACAAACATGTTATGCATCAATTACACAAATGTATTTCTCTCTCAAAGTTATTGTAATTAAACCAGAACAGACAAGGAAAGAATCTCACCTGTATGTCAACCTAATGAATGATGTGCTGTTCTCCACCAGCTTCAACAGCAGATAAGGTATCCACCCAATCCCAGCAGCCCTAACCTGAGCACCTCAGCCTCAGTACTGCTTCAGTACAGCTTTAAGTGTCACGTGACCTTGCAGAAATAAGACACGGTTGAGCTCCACAGAGCAAAAGAGAGTGTCACCCACTTCAGAAATGCTCCCTGCCAAGAGATGATGAGAAGTGACCCTCTGAGAGCAGCTTCGACCGCAGCACTTAGACGGAGAGAAGCGTATGAGGAGGAAAGATGAAACGTGTCTTGAACGTTCCGTCTACAGGAAGATGTTAGACGTTAGATGTCATGTGATCGAGATGTGAAATGAGTAAAAGGTGTTTCCAGATACAACTCTGAATAGCAGAAGATGACAAATGACAGCGATGGTGACGTCTACTTGAAACGGTTACCTCAAACCAACAATTTCCTGTTTCGCATAAAAACCATGGTCTTGTTTTTAGCACTGTGTTCTGATGGTATATACCCCTACATTGCTCTGATTTGTTTACTTAAAACATTTCTTTAACACTTTAAAAAAAAATTGTTTTAAAACTACTTATTGTCAGAATAATCTGATTTGTGTGTGAACTATTGACTATTGAGTATATGCAGTTTTACATAGCACAGGCGGTAGAATGGAATGAAATTTTGTACCATGTTTCTAGAACAACATGTTCTCCAGAGCCAAACCTCCTACTGTTTTTCTGCCCAGTGCTTTCAGAGAAATTCTATCACTTCTGGGAAATGAGGTTAAATCTATATAGAAAGCCTTATATTTTCTTAATTGATCATTTAAAGGTTACATTACACCAGGGAATGGACCTATGTTTAATGTAATAAAGTACATACCTTGCTCAAAGGTATTTTAATCTTTCAATAAATTATACATTACTAGCTATAACAGATTTAACTAACAAAACAACAAAGTTGGTAAAAATTAAGATTTGTAATCGTAATCATTTTTGAAATGTTGTCCCATAATTTGTGTTTTTGGTGGTCTGTTTGTCTCTTTAGGTTCTTTAAAATAAATGTATAAAGAAAGAGTATTTCTATTTAAATCTTTTTGTTTCCTGTGGCGACAACTGTAAATATCATCAGGAAAACATGCAGTATGTAGGTAAAAAAAATATAACCCTAAAAATGGAACTAAAACAAAAAAAATGAAAAAAAATTGTAGTCCCTAATCTTAATCTACTCTTACACTGACTGACACCGAGAATATAAATGTGTTTCCAAAAAATGATCACATATGGTTATGCTCTCCCTAAAGTCATATAAAATGCTCTACTGAAAAAATTTGTTTAGTAACTAGTTCCACAAGCTTTTAAAACTCATTAATAGTATGGCCATTGTTGTTAAAAACTTAGTTACCCCAATATATATATTTGTTTTAGTAAATGTTAGTAATATGTACTTGTGTATTATACTACATATTTTGAACTTTTAAGCACATTGCATATTCTTTATCTTTCAAAAATTAACAAAAAAACTTCCCCTATACATGCATGAGAACAATCATGTAACTGTTCTGCAAGTGTCTCAAATAAATCATGTGATGAAATTGTTGACACGACCACCACGCAGTTCTCTTCAGTGTCAGTATCAGATTTCACTCATTCCCCATGTAGTGAACAAACAAATAACTCAACATAACTCAGTTGCACACATTTCTGTATCATTGTATTTATTAAACCTGCTGGAACGTTCTAACATTCCCTTTCATAAAACTACATATTTCTAAGGTTACATGTGTACAAAAATCCTTCATAGTAACAAGTCAAGCAAACCTAATTCTCAGTGACATGCAGCCTAATGCTCAGGTCCAGGGTCAGTTACGAATATGAATACGCACCCAGTACAGCTCCACTAGCATTACCAAGATCAGTTGAAATTGCCCTTTCACCCACTGCCAATAGTAGCTGATCTGAGAACAGTGTAGGCAGTGTTTGTGCACTCAGTTTGTCTTTAAAGATAGCGTGATCAACCTGCTTCCCGGTCTTTATTGTGTGACTCTACGAGACAGAGTTACAGTCCTTCAGTGACGGTGAGAGTGTCAAACACCTGCAGGGCCAACGTATGAAATGACAATGGAAACACCAGGTTTTCACCACTGTTTCCAAGGTAATATTGAAAAAAGATTCTCAGTAACTCAGAAACTAAAAGTGGTTTTAAGAATAAAAAGGTAATTGAAAAAAGGGAAATCCAGGCTCTATACAGTTACACATTCTCTCAGCATTCTCTCTGTATCGCAACTGATACAATTGTTTTGAATGCAAAGACAAACTCAGATGGGGAATTCGCAACATAAGTTGTATCAACAAACGTTGTGTCTGTGTAAGTGTCTTTCTGGCATCCAAAATGGTTCTTCCCCAACCATATAATCTCTTTACCATTAGTTCTTTTTGTCTTTTGGGGAAGTCAGAGGTCAGAGGGCCTGCTGTTGGATTGGAAGAGGGGGCCAACCACCAAAGACTCCAGAAGTCTACATAAACCAGCTACCTCCATTCTACGGTCCAGGTGCACTAGCAGTTCCTAACGTCATGACAGGCGCTCTTCAACCCTCTCACCCTTCTCAACTTCTTCATCAGAGGATGCTAACGCGCTCCGTCAGGCCCTGCATTTCCGAGTCCTCCGCACCCTCCTGCTCATCGTCATCCGATGCGGGACGTGGAGGCACCAGGTGAGGAGGGTAGGGCAGTGTATGGTCACGAGCATACTGCTGCCAGCGGCAGTCGTCACTCTCATGGGTTATGTAACGTTCTCCAAGTTTTGACTCCAGCTCACGGAGATCCAACCAGGTCTGGTAATCCTGAGAGAGAGAGAGTAGATAGAGATGAGATAGCAGATAAGTAGACATCAGGGCGCCAAAGCTAATGATGACCCATTTTGCTTGTGGTGTTGAAGAAAGCATCACTTAGAGGGCTTATTTGTTCTTAATGTAATTTGCTCCTCAAACACAAAACTCTCTTTTACAGCAAATCCATACTTAGAATTTGGCCTCTAAGGGGTTGTTTTTCACGTTTGTTATTTTTCCATCTCCAATGTGGGGCTTTTATTGTAATTATGGACTTATTTTCAATGATTCATGTAAAAAGAAATGGTCTTCTCTATGTCCAGACTGTCTTTACATAGAGGTTATTTTTAACAATATCTGAAACACCATCTAGTATAATTAACTATGGACAATATATTTTGCCTGTTGTATAATAGCATACTGTTATAATATAAATAATCATTATATTTTGTGTAACAGAAATGTGTAACATTATCTTTTCTTTGGTGGTGGGCTTTCAATTTATGTAGACAGTTAGACTGGAAATAATGAGGTGTGGGAGAGGGGTGGTGGAATGGAAAATGATGTCACAAGCTGAATTTAAACTTGGACTGCCCACGCAAAGACCAACTCACAGACCAAATCACTGACATTCAACTCATATTTTGTTATAGTCTTGTCTGGCTTCACCAGACTGCTGCTCTGCAAATAGCAGCACTGCGTGACCAGTGATATTCTCCTGTGGGCAAATTGTCACTCTGCATTCTTAATAAGACCAATGATTAACTGAAAATACGTTATTTAGGTGAAATACAAGTTTATCAAAAACTACAAATCAATATTTGGTGCCAAATTACAGTAGATACCTGTAATTTGTTTATTTATGCTAAACCTTCAGCCCTGTTACTTTCAATTATTTTATCCATTTAGCTGTATTAGTATTATATTTAAAAATTCAACCCACATTTTTATTAATATGTTTAACTTGTAGATTTATGTAAAGATAATAAAATTAAATGAATCAGAGTTATAAAACAGCATTCATACATGACTTTTTAAACCTTGTAAGTATTTAATACATAACAAAACAGCAAAATAGACAGTAATTATTTGTATAACCTCCTGAGGTGGACAATCAAGATTTTCTGAAGTCTGAGAACTTTCTATCATTAATACTGTTGAAAATAAACATGTTTGAGACTGTCATGTTCTCTATTGGTGGAAAGTGGCAGTCTGGCGTTACCTGCAGGTAGGCGTGGCTGAGGCTCTTGTCCACACTGTAACGTTTTCTCATCTTCACTTGCAGCAGGTTATTGATGAGGTCGATAGCTATGGGGAAAAAGAGAGATCACACAAACAGAATCTGCAAAGATCGAAGCTAAAAGATTTATTGCTGCAGACAGAAAATCAAAGGCGGATGGAGTTACTTTACAATCTGCCTGCTTTTAATGCATCAGATTTCCTCTCTGTTATCACAAAGTAATGGGCTGATACAGCCATGCAAAGTGTTCATCATTCCACTCGTTTAACCTGCAATACGTTTATTCTCAATTTGACAAGTTTATCGTACAACAAACAAGCATTTATTTTGGTGAAACCGTTCCAGGTTGAATAGAGTTTTTGGTACTGTATCTCAATACATGTTATTGATGACAAAAGTCACATGACAGAAGCACAATATTTTTAAGTTACCTTCAGGGGAGATATGCTTCCACGGGTTGGGCGGGTACATGAAAGCAGCATTGTGGATCTGCTCATTAATGTCTTCGTCTTCATTGAAGGGAAACGTTCCGCTCAGGCTAACATACATGATCACACCAACTGACCACATGTCTAAGGACCGATTGTAACCCTGGTTTAGAAGGACCTCGGGGGCCAAATATGCTGGCGTACCCACGACAGACCGGCGGAAAGACTTCTCACCGATGATGCGAGCGAAGCCGAAGTCGCACAGTTTCACCTATGCACGTGCAGAAAGGATGACGCGTGAGCAAGTGGTATGTGGTGGGGAGAAGTGGTAAGACACGAGATATAAACCCTCGTCTAACGAACAATGCAATAGCAATTATAATGCTTTATTTTCTTTCTTATAAGGTCAACTCTATTAGTAGTATATGGGTGATGGCATGCTTAAATGAACTTTCTAGGTGAATGAATTGACAAGAAAGAGTTGTTTATGATCACCTGTGGGAAAGGATCTGCCGATGCTAGTAACACATTCTCAGGTTTGAGGTCACAGTGCACAATGTTTTTGAAGTGAAGGTGCCTCAACGCCGCTAAAATCTGGAAAGAGAGGAAGGTATTTGGTGCAGGCTCTGTGCAGCAGAATGTGGTGTCAT
This sequence comes from Botia kubotai, assembly GCA_036877585.1. Classification (NCBI taxonomy): domain Eukaryota; kingdom Metazoa; phylum Chordata; class Actinopteri; order Cypriniformes; family Botiidae; genus Botia; species Botia kubotai. Next base: position 12,805 of record JAZGTI010008836.1, on the reverse strand, counting down.
TCTAAGAAATGTGCCACTCAAAATAGCCAACTCTTAGAAATGATACTCAGCTTCCAAAAAACAGAAGAGAACAGCACCCATGAAACAACATGCACAAACATACACGCAAACAAGTAATAGTTGACAGTTCACATTACGACATAGGATATATTAACATTTAAAAGTACACTCACATTTTACACAAGAACATTTTCACATTTTTTAATTAGTATAATCAAAAAGTAATAGTATCTAGTAATAAAAAATATCTCTGGTCTTATCAGTAGCTTATTAAAAGCCGTTTTATTTAATGTGGGGTGGGTTGTCTCACGAGAGCAGAAGCTCTGCACTCCCTCTGTTATTCACTCATGGAGTAAATTAATTCTGTCTTGGCATGAGTAACTGACATTTGGCTTTTGAACAAAGAATTACTAAGCACACTTTTAAAAATCGACACTATTTCCTGTTGGTCATGTGGTAAAGCATGGTGCTAGCAACGCCAAGGTCACAGGTTTGAGTCCCAGGAAAAGCATATAGTTATATATATGTAGTTAAGATATATAGATGAAACGCAAATCTCTTTGGATAAAACCATGTGCCAAATATATACATGTAAACATACACTGTTTGTAGCTCACTAATCAAATGAGCAAATCTGTAACACTGATTAATTAATTCCAATTGTTATTTCCTTTGTACAAATGATTCGATTTTCTTGGTTCCATTGAGCTTTTGGATCCTCAAATCATGCTGAGATAACATGGATCCTTGGGGGAGTGAAGCTTTTGAATCTATTTATTATGCTGATGTTTTATTTCGTAATGGAAAAAAGTGCAAAATATATGCATACAAGTACAAGTGTTTACTGCATACGCTCAGTCTCTTATTTACAAACAAACAATGCTCACCTGTGTGATGAGAAACTTGGTAAGTCTCTCAGGAAGTCGACCCTTCTCACTAGACAAGATCATCTCCAGCATGTCACCATGAAGTTTCTCCATCACCACAAAGACCTTCTCAGGGGTCTCAAACATGCACTCCAGATTCACTATACCCAAGTGTCTCAGGCTCTAGGGACACAAGGCAGAGAAGAACATGAGGAGATTCAGTCTAATGAGTGACAACATTGTCGCTTATTTGCATTCATGACCTGATATTAGGTTTTCTCACAATCGTCAGACACACAGCAGGTTCAATTGTGATAAATGAGTTCATTATCATTCTGTCAATAACATGGATAATTCAGCACAGATTTGCTTGTGGAAAAAACATTGATTCTCTATTTCCCCCTACTGGTTACCTGCAGTATGGCAACCTCATTCCTCAGCTGGCTCTCCTGCTTGGTTGGGAATCTCAGCTTGTCAATGACCTTCACGGCTACATCTCGGCCACTCTTTCTGTGTTTGCCTGTGGAGGTTAGGGAATGATAGTAATATTTATATGCGGTAGTATATTTATATAAGCAGATGTAAATATGATCATTAGTTGTGCCTGGCAAAACTCAATAGTGTCATGGAGATCTGCAAGAGCAAGCACTACTCACACCTCCCTCAGAAAACCTAAAAATGTAGTTTTCAGTCATGCTTAAATGAACATACCTCCATACACCACACCAAACTGTCCAGAACCCAGAACCTCATCAGCAAAGATCTGGTAGACCATTCCAATATCCTGTTGTGCACATTATCATCATCATAACCATCATCATCATTATCATCACCCCGTGTCTTAATCCAGTTTTAAAGGTCAAATTCACCCACTTACCACATTCTCCTGAATCTGGCTGTTAGACACAGAAATGCTGACTGATGCTTGCCCTGAAAATCAGATCAATATTAAGCATGTTAGCCTCATTTAATGATCTCCATATTATACTCACATGCTGGTGATAATCTAAATGATTTGTGTCATTCCCTGACAGTGCCCATATTGTGCATGGACATTATTTTTGGATACAAATACATATATTTTTTCCATCTAATCAAATTGTGTGTAAAGACTGAACATTTGCTAGCAAAAAAAAAATGTGTTTAAATAAAGGTTGGGATGCATGTTGTATACTGCTCATCTATCAAATGTAGTCATCCATTTGTATTATATGCTTATGGACACTTTGCAAACTGTCATATACACTGCAGAAATTGTAGTACAGTAATATGCTAATTGGTACAAAGCTATGGTCACACTTACGATGAGGGGTGTGTCCTGCTGGAGGGTTGTCTTGAAATATGACTGGCATGAGCGCTTGACGAATAGCTGTCTCCCAGCCTTTGGCAAACTCCAGCCCCACCCCACTATTGGGCGCAACACAGCTGGGTGTTGCAAAACCAGGCACCCCAGGTGTAATGGATAATGGGTGCTGGGGAGGGTTGGGGTCCTCGCCGACAAAGTAAATCATGGTGCCTGTCACAATCTCAAAGCAGTGTGGGTTCGTACCAACAGACACGAGAGAGAAATCACCTGCCGGGCGTACCTGCAGGATTTCTGACAGAGGGATCTCCTGTAAAGGGGGAGGCAGGTTGGGGTGTGAGAGGGTGAAAGAAATTAGACTCTAAATCATTAGGACAATGGGGAAAGGTTAGAAGAGGTTAATTTCACAGCAGGATTTGTATTAAGGTAGATGTGAGCCAAGATAATTGACAGAGATTACACATTAAACCAAATAATTCAACATGCTTAGTCACTTTAAAATAATGGTTCACCCCAAAATAAAAATCTGTCATTATTACCTTACCTGTATGTCTTCCTAAACCTGTATGCTGGTATTCATTCAATGGAATATAAAAAAATAAATTTTTGAAAAATTGTTACATAGCTCTTGCTATATAAGTTTATTTGTGACCACGGCTGTCAAGTAAAAACAGAAAAAAAACACCAACTTCACCAAAATGTGATATAATTATAGATATATGATATATACAGAATATTCAGGCTTTACCCTTCTCTTCGAATTCTATAATGTAAAGGTGTGAGGACATAATATGCACAGTAACTGTACAATAATTCCACATATATATCAGCATATTTCACACGTAATGTAGTTTAAAATGTCTATAAATAGACATTTAAATCACAATGTGATTAAACCCTAGAACAAAGAGACTTTATACCTTGTAGTATTTGTTGGTGGTATCGTTCTGAAACAGGATGATGCATTTGCAGTCCAGACGCCAGTAGTGTCTCTTCCTCTGTTGTAGGGTGGGGTGAAAGGTCAGAGGTCATAGATCAACAAGGGGTTGATGCAAGGGGTCAGCTTCACCCCAGCAGAGAGGAATAGAAAAGTGAAGGGTAAACAAAGCTGAAAAGGAAAGGAGACAAGACAAGACGAGATAAAAGAAAAACAGGAGGAAAGTTAGAGAGACTAGACGAGTAGAAATGTTACACAGAAATTCAGAAGCTTAACAGGAGGTGAAGAACAGGTCAATAGATCAATGCTGACAAAATGCCGTGGACATTTTTTCTATTCTTCTTGTAAATACATCTAGAAGCACCAAACACTATGGGTGACATTTAGCACTATTGATTTTTACGAATCAATGTCCAGTCTAATAGTAGTTCTGCAGGGACACTTACAGCAGAATAGAGTGTGATTTAAAACCTGAAGATTTTGTGATATTATAGGGCAAATGTGCAGACTAATACAAAGCACAAACAGAAAATCAATAGTAATGTTTCAAAGCCAGTCAGGATAGCGTACAGAGTAAAGATCCTGATTTACTTTAAGCGAAATCGAAGAACGAACAGGTATGATGTCATTTCAGCTACATTTAACCAAAACAAACAAGTTTATTTCAGTGGTTTGAAACAGTTTGCTAGTGTGAACATCAAGAAACCTTTGTACTGTCTCTTAATCTCTTTCTAACTGTCATTGGACAAAAATGATGATGTAGAAGGTGGGTGTTGTGTGGGGCTCCACCCACTTTCATACAAATATCTTTTCCAGCTGATTTTGTATTTATTTCATCACATATTTAATCTTACTACAACTTTTTGCAATGCATTATTTTTAAACGTCTTTCTACATCTCAGAACGAGAAAGAGCTTTGCAGTAAGTATGCCAAGGCCTTAAAGATATTAAGAGGCAAAAGAGGAAGTATTATACTCAAAATATGTACCAGTGTGTCCTTGTTGCTGTAGTGCACCATCCAGCCCTCTTTGATTGCCGTGCTAGAGCGACGTGTGGTCTGTCTGATTGACTGCACGACTCTCATCAGAGGAATATTAGCACTGGGGAGACATCACAGCACATCTTATGAGAGGATTCGCATTGAAACTGAATCTGGATTCAGGTGTGTGACAGACATAGAGGTATGCAGGCAAAAATGGCTTATTCACAATCATCAAACTGTTCACAATGAACGTGACGCAAATTGGGCTTTATTTCTTTAACACGTGCGGAACTAATTTCTGTGTAAATTAGGTAGGTAAAACCATTTTTACATCATGCAGTTGAATTTGTTCTGTTCACACTTCATTTACTGAACCCTGATATTCCAAACTTGTATGATTTTCTTTTCTTACGTTATACACAAGAAGAGAAATTTTGAAGAATGTTGACGCTGCTGTTTTTGCCCATACAACAAAAGTAAACGGGAACTGAGTCTGTCTGTCACTAACAATCTGCATTAGGTTTAACACACAGTGCAAAGGGGCTTTACAAAAATGTATTGTATAGTTTGATCTCATCAGTGAACATTTCAGCTTGGTCTGAACAGGCCTGTCTAACACACCTCTGGTCTCCACTGGCTCCATCCTGGCTGCTGTCTGGAGAGAAAGATCCAGGGATACTGCAGGCTTCATCTGAATCATCCATCAAAGATGATTTATCATTGTCTGAAAGCTCATTACTGTAGTCCATTGGCACCTCTGCATCTGTGCTCGGACTCAACATGTCTGAGACACACAGGCACAAGTAATAATTAAACATTTAGATGCAGACGCCACAATACAAATATTTCAAATGTGTGTCAACACTGTTTCTCTCACACACTCATTACCTCCAAGAGTCTCGCCTAAACAATCGTTGGGAACTTTGTATGCACAACGCTTGTGGCAGTTGAATTTACAATCTGAAAATATACATTTGAAAGTGATATTTACTATCAAATAAAATATTCATCAAATGATAAATGATGTATAAAAATGTATAAATGTGTAGAATTTATAACAAAATATCAAACATTTATTTAAAGCTGCAATTTGTAACTTTTTTTGGGTTAAAAATAAGCAAAAACTGAGCAGGTACATGACAGTTCAGTGTTTAAAACGGTCTCCTTACCTCATCTCAATTCATGGTAAGTTTATAATATTTTTTTATAGTTTGAGATTTACATATAGATTTCAACATATGTTAATGAAAAGTATGCTAACTTGCAATTTTGTGTTTCAAACAAAGATGGCAGTAGAGAGACAGATTTAATTTTACAGATTGCAGCTTTGAAGGGACATTTTAGGCAAGATTTTAGGCATCAGTTATAAAACAACACATATGTTGTTTAACATTAATACAACAGCGTTTGATTCTTTCTGACTTTTAAATGTAGTGGAACAAAAATAGCTGAAAAATGTCAAGATAGCTCTGTGAAAGGGTCTAGCACCTTGCTTGCAGATGACACTTTATCTGATATTTTATTATCCAATGTGATATGATTACATGTACACATATTTCCTATTCCAAGCTATTCACCAGTACTATATTGTTTTTGGGCACTATATACAGACCTTTGCACTGGAGACCCTGGCGGAACAGACCCCTCAGCAGTCTTTTGCAGAACTGACACACAGTGGGCCGTGTGTACGAGTGAACAGCAAATGTGTGCGGGACCTTCACTTTAGTCATGAGGATTTTGTCCAGGTGGACTGGACGCCCAGTGTAACAGCGCCTGGCATCGCTGGGAGTGCGGGGCTAAAGACAAAACAACACAGCATTTAAGTCCTTTATAATATTAACTAATATCCTGTTCAGAAATATGTCCAATTATGGAATACCGTATTTAAAAAAATAATATATTGAATATTTATATTGAGTTCTGTGGCTTTTAGTCCATGATGAACTACTGACCAAAAATATTGATGACACATCCTGCACTACACACATTTTTGTCCAATCAGTTCGCTATCTTGAATGTCCATCCCTTTAATACCACTACAGTAGCAAATAGCAAATCATATTTCACTGCTATGATGTAACTGCAGTCACTTGGGTATTTACAAAGGGGGATACGCACCATATGGGTGTGCGATCGAATGAGACTGACATCCTCAGACGTCACACTGCTGTTGAGGCTGCTGAGGGACTCTGTAGTGGACAGGCGCATAGACTGACTGCTAGTGAGGGACGTGGTGGACAAGCGACGCTTCCTCACTCCGCTGCAGTTATTGGGAATACTGTAGGCACAGCGTTTGTGGTAATTCAGCCCACAGCCTGCAGAGGGAGACAATGAAACAAAACAAAAAAGGAAAGAAATTAGTTATAGTCAATGTTGCCATTTCCACTCATTATAAGCAACTTTGTTTTTGTTTTTTTATTATGTTAGTTGTAAATGTTATAACATATAAGAGACAGATAAAAATCCAAGGGCTGGCTCCTGTCCTCACCATCGCATTTGAGTCCTTGTCGCACCAGTCCAAAGAGCATCTCGCCGCAGTGATCACAGAAGGCCGGCGCGCGGTAGGAGTGCACATTTAGAGCATGTGGTCGGATCTGAAAATCTTCAAATGTGGCAGCAGCTGCAGAACATACAAAATAGGAATGAGAGAGAGAGAAAGTGAAAGAGATAATGTAAGCAAAACTATTATCTCAGATTTACCTAAACAATAGTTAATAGGATAAAACATTCCAGGGGCCCCACAGGTAAAGGGGGCCCACAAAAATTCCTGTAGGAATCATGTAGAATCCAGTAATAATATTTAAACTGTAATAATGGCGGGGGCACAAAATGTTTTAATCTGTATTTAAGATCACACATGAGCATTACCACACAACACTGCAATTTGCTGTATGTGTAAACACACCTCTTAAGTGTTGCTACTGTATACATGCTTCACAAATAGTCTGTGTTAATCGACTGCTGAACAACTCACCAGACAAAACAACCTCCACCAGGTCACCCTCCTGGATGTCAGCCACGGCCTTCACCAACTGCAGGATGTTATTGCTGCTGGTGTCGTGCTTGAAGAGGAGGATCTTGTCATAGATCCCATAAAAGCCACATTCAGGAAACTTCACAAAACAAAGCAGAGATATAGAGAAACAGATTAGACTGATTTCTAGCATGTACATGTTCATTACTTTACTAATATAACTAATTTCTAATTTCTCTTTTCCTGTAGTTAACGCTGAAACCACATTCTAGCAGCTAATCATAACCACAACATTTTTCAGATTTTTGGCTCGTGAACAAATATGGGAAATCCAGTTCAGAGGTGAGCTGAGCTGAGCTGGTAATCACGTTATTAAGAAACTTAAGCATATTTGCTTAAGTTGTTCATGTTGTAGAGATGGTGGGTCTCTTGCAGGTGTAACCACCAGGGGTCTCCTCTCATATTTGTGCAAGAGCTGCATGTTGGGGGGGTGGGGGTTGGGGGGTATTGGTTCTTTGCTTCTACCAGCTGCATTTTGCATTTTGAAGATTTCCTGTTGTTGCAGAGAAGCACCTTCAATTTTCGTAACTCATAGCCCTGCTGCTGTAATTTGGGTCTTTCAGTACATTACGAGGCCAATAAACAGAATTTGAAACACAATAGTTCAATGTACTACTGTATCTATCAAGAACTCCAAACATTCTCCCCGTCCAAATAAAATAAGGTTTGATAATAAGAAACATAACAAGAAATAAGAAAGTGTAAAACAGTTTCAAAATTTCAAATTTCAGTTTTCCAAAAAATTGAATCATATTCACATCCAAAACTAAATTTGTATCCAAAGCTTTCTGATTAACAGCTCTCTAGACTAGTAAAAGACAAAGAGGAACAGTGTTTGCAGGGGGATTCCAGCGGGGTGTTACGCGGAACCCATTTGCAATATTTAGCATTAGAGCTAGAGCAGTGGATACACTTGATGGCTTTTTATTTTGAGCTGACAGCTGTGATCGTGCTGAGATGAAGTGTAAACCTGCTCGGGTGTGATGCCGAGCGCTTCTGCATAACAGCCATTACTGTAGGAAAACATCCCACTTGGCACAGAGCTAGAGAAGTCTGCCCACCTGCATTATCCAACCTGAAGTAAATTTGAAATGAGAAAGCTGGGTATGCTCAACAGCATAACAAAGGTGCAGTGTTACACATTTAAAAGATGATAGAACAAAAGAGTGTGGGACACAAGCTTGATCATGTCAATCAAATGCAAACACACGTATCAGCGGAGTAGATCTCCTGAATGGTTTATAGAGATCCTTTCAATCCATGTCAAACATTGTATATCCATCAAAACCGCAGATTAAACCTGACTCACTTCAAAGGCCCCTTGGCTCATGTGTCTTTGGGCACTGGAGAATTTTTGTGGCATTTAACACTGCAAAACATGGCATTGTGGGGGATAAATACCTCCAAATACCTCACACAAACATTCAACGCATTCATCCATAGATAATCCTGTTAATAAGTGAAATCAAGTTTAAGGTTTAACCAGAATGGTATTTTGGTTTTACATTCAAGTTGTGGAGTCATTTTATTCATGAGTTTAGTTGGAAAACTTAGCTGGAAAGTGTTTTTCCAACCATTGATATATTAATAAAGGATGCAAAACCAAGATGAGCATATTAAATCTCTCACTGCAAGAGGGTGTGAAAAAGAAAACCCAGACACGGCATCAGTAACATCTTCAAAGCTTCCCACAGTTGCAGAAGACAGGAAGAGACAAAACTGAGATGAAGGAAAAGGAAAAGGTTTATTTGCATACCTTGACATTTTAACAAATCTAAAAAAGATTTGAGATATCTCTAAATTTTGAGATATCTTCTGAAAATTTAGAGGAGATACATATGAGCTTTCTGGGTTTTTTTTCTCAGGAAAAGAATCTGACATACAGGTAAAGCAAGCTAAAATTTCTCAAATTTCTCAAATTAGAAACAAGTGAAGTATTTAAAAGATCTTGTTTGGGATTAGTCCCTCATATAAGGAGGGGAATTACTGCACTTTACTCCCCACAACCAAAACAACACCTTTAAACCCAGTTCCTGTTTTTTCATTTCCAGAACCGCCTCATGATTCTTTTCAGAACACATCTGGCTAATCTCCACCTCACTTAAAGCAAGAGAGGAACCCAGGTCTGTGCCTTTTGCCTAAAATACTCCCTCCCTCTCCCTCAAGCATCCACAAGTCAACAACCCCTCATCTTGTCTACTAGAGTCTTGAAGCTCTGCCAAAAAACACAGTCCACACCCAGACTGCTACCACAACATCTGAGCAGCCTCTAAACACACAACAGCAGCAGGTGGCCTCAGGCAAACAAATAGTCCCAAATGGCTTAAGGCTTCTGCTAAACCCTGTAAAGTCTAATCAAAATATTTCGCCAGAGCAGCTAAACCATTAGGAACAGAAGACTTTCAACATGACTTTCAAATACATTATTTCCTTATTATTGGCTGGTAAATTAAATGACCCCTGATTATTTTCATTACATTAGATAGCTAGGGTATTAAACTGTGTAATAAAAGCTTTAGACCCCACAAAAGGTGGTGCACTGGTTTATCAGTCTACTAGAAAAAAGTCATGTTTATAAGATACAGGCCTATAAGAATAAGCACTTTTTAAGATGAACTAATTACTGGATTTGCTACTAGTTGCTACTATATGCCAAAATATTGGCATATAATCTTAAAAAAGAAGATTTGCTTTGAAGCAGTAATTTGGAAGTAGATCTATAGAATTGTGTATTGTACTAATTTCTGAGATATATCTGTGAAATTGTCACTATGAAGCCTACATACATTTCCGCTATTTTTTCAGTGATCACTGGTCTATTATTGTGCTATTAACTATTCTAGATAAACCTGAACCCTAAACCACACGTGAAAACAGAACCAACCGCAGTTTGTTGCTTTATGTGGCGGTTAGACAGTTGCTTCCTGTTTAAGGAGAATAAACTCTAAAATGGACAAGACTTTATGCTGAAAATTAAAAGTCTGGCTACGCAACACTGTTAAGTGTATAACTAACTAAATACTGTCTTATGAATTGGACACTAGAAGCACTAGTTCAAACAACTATATTGTCAGTCAAACATGGCACTAATTACATAGTAGCACAGCACCACCATCAACATCCTAAAACAATCCACTTGCATACAAAATGAGTCACAAACCTGTATATGGAAATAAACTAAATAAAAACATGAATTCTATTATAGCTAGGCACCTCCTACTTGCTAAGCCAATGCTTGTTTTAACTATCAACTAAAGTTGTGGCAAAAGATTGTGGGCCAAACTGTCCACCATGATTACATATGCATCTTCATTTGTAATATGCATGTTTGCACAGGGGTTAGACAACAGATGCTGATGCAATCATATCTGCCATTCCATGGGTTGTGCTTGGAGACCGCTCAGGGTTTCTAAGGGTGCTTTGTGTTGACAAGGATTGTGTTACCCTTATGTTCTCAGGCGGCTGCGCCCATTATGCCTCTGATGAATTATGAAAGCCATGCCCCTTATTTCTCTTCTCATCTCCTTTCAAACTCTGTTCACTTCATGCAACAAGCTGACCTGAACTAGTTTATTTGAGCTTTTCCACCAAGTTGAGAAAAACTTAACTTGTGGAGTGACTCGATGTTGCAACTACCAATGGAAGTAAAGAGTAAAGTGTTAAGTGTTTCTCAATAAGGGCCCACTAGGAAGCCTCAACAAACTTTAATGGGGACCTAAAGATGACTTAAAAATAATTAAAATATGATAAAGCGAGCATTAAAATAAGCTTAAATAATTAAAAATATAATTTCTTAATGTTTGGTTATGTGTATAACAAATATACATACACACTTTTATAGTTTTGTCAAGTATCTAGAATAAAGCTAGATTCTGTTGGTTAGAAATTAAGTAAGTAGGGGGTCTTGAAGTTAAAAAAGTCAAGAACCACTGGTTTATGCAGACCCATATTGCCCAGCAGTTTTGTTCTAGCCACAAGCTTACCCCCACCCCAGAATGCTTCAACATGGATTGACATCTTAGCAGTGTTGAAGCTTATAATGGTTACTAGAGCAACCACAGCCTGAGATCCACCAATAGCAACCAACCAGTAAGACCAGCCATGACTGGCAACATGCAGCGACAAGGTCACTGTAAATGTGGTAGTCTACATGAACATCTTGCACAACACCTGTCAGACCTTTGATTCTGCCATGTCCCACTGGACATCAGCAGGATGACACAAACTCTCATGCTACGAATAGCCAATGCACTCTGTTTACATGCAATATTACAGATCTCTGGCTGACTGGAAGCAATTAAGTGGAGTGACAATTATGTGCACTTCCAGGTGTGAACCATAAATTCCCTCCTTATGTTACCTATATATTACCAAGTTTAAATTAAGCATGATCTTCTAATAAAAAACTAGCACTGGATAAACCTCACAGCTGATTCCATATCTGATAATACAGCTTTTTTCAATAGCTTAGATGGTAAAGAAGTAGATTTGATGCTGCATGTGAACAATCAAAATATAACATCTGGATAATAAATCTAGCAAAATAATATATACAGAATATAGAACAATATATACAGGTATATGGATACAAAATAACTGTCATTTTCATCTACAGTACTCCAGGGTACAGAATAAGAATACCATGTTTGGTAGTGTTTTATTAAGAAATATAAACACACATTCAAATTACTCTCACTTCTGTGGCAAATTTGCCACCAAAGCATATTTACACACTTATTCACAAACGTATTTACACACAGAAGTATTTACAGACACATTCACAGTCACAGTACTTTCATCTACAAACTCCTTTGAATCCTGTGGCTTTAAATGTAACATGGTCACATGATCGCTGGTTGACAGTAAAAACACATTCTGCCCACAGTAGTTTCAGAATTAAAGGGACAGTTTACCCAAAAATAAAAAAGGATATGACTTTCTTTTTCTGTGGAACACAAAGGAAGATATTTTGTGATATTTTGATATTCAGATATTTTGTGTCCAAACAATAGAGGTCAAAGGGTGCCACTGTTGTTTGGTTACCACATATTTCAAAATGTCTTATTTTGTGTTCCTCAGAAGCAAAAAATGTCATACATGTTTGGAATGACATGAGAGTGAGTAAATTCCCATCAATTCCCATTTTAGTTGCAGCACAGTGATCTACTTCACTCTGTTTATATTCCCTCACATCAAGGCCACGTCCTTGCCAAACAACCTCTTTAATAATGGAAAACAAGTCACTTTTTCACTAGACTGCCCTTTGTGTGCTATCCAAACATCAACTAATTGTAATGGATGAACTGACTCCAGTTCGGGTTCATTCAAAGACAGTCTATTCCAAGTAAACCTCTGGGAATGAAACCCATAACCTGGTGTTGCTATTTAAACACTCTACCTGTTGCGCTACAGGGACCCTGTATTCTATTTGCAATATAGTATCCCGTCCAATAACAACATACAGAGAAAAGGTGTGGCCTCTGGAATAAAAAAAGGAAGTATAGAGCAGCAAAACACGAACATCATTACCACAACTTTTTTTTTATATATAAACATATATATGTACATATATGTATACCACAAACACACACACATTTATATATACAGTGCCTTACAAAAGTATTTATACCCCTTGAACTTTTCCACATTTTGTCACATTACAACCACAAACTTAAATGTTTTT
>JAZGTI010008835.1:0-19606 GCA_036877585.1 Botia kubotai | reverse complement strand
TTTTTTTTCCACAGTGCACAGCTGTCACTTCTATTTCCAAAAGGAGATCAATGTCCCTTTAAATTTGTAACAACATCAGGAAACTGATGTTCCCTGTCAATCACCTTGGGTTTAGCTGAAAGCAGAAAGCATGTTTCTATAAGACCCTCTGGGGATACATATCAGTAACACCAGCCAATAACAACAACAGAGCCACACTCTCAAAACTGCCACTGTGAACCTCACGGGACGACTGATGCGTTTATACAACAACAGTAAAATCCATCTCAAGTCCCACATTATTTTGAGGGTGCATCGCATTTTGTTTTATTATACAAGAGATTTAAAATTAACCAAGCGTAAAGCCATTTGTGTGTGGTTATCTTGCTGTCAGTCATGCAGAACAAAGTGCCTGAACGGAAATAAACAAAAATATAAATGGGAGCGAGAGGACATGAATCAGCTAAGCAGATGATGGAAAATAAAGAATGGTGGAGAATCAGCCTCCGTTCCAGTAAGAATGGTTCACTGGCCTCTCCAAAATGACATCTGCTCATAGATTACTGGGGTAAAGGTTTTAATGGCCGGCTCTGCAACAACAGCATGACATAGTCCCTGAGTGCTTGCAGATCTGTTTTCGAAGCCCTTTGTTTCAGATGAAGAGAGCTTAATTGTGTCTCTGCCACGCTTATGAGAACCGCACTCATCGTGGGCTACAGAAGCATGGGGCAAACATGCTGTAACCACTGACAGTGACATCAGGATGTCCCAGCATCACGCCTATGCCCATGAACAACATCATCGCGAGGTCACTCATCAGTACAGGAGAGGTCAATGTCTAAAAATAACAAATAACATTTTTCATTTTGTAGTTTTTTGATGGGAACAGAAAGAGAGAGGAGAGGAAATGATTGGGAGAAGGCAGGAATGGAACCGGAGAAAAGCATGAGCTAGACTCGAACACGCATCATCCACAGGAGCGCCAATGCTCAACGTGTCATAGCATGTGCATTAACCACTTGCCACCTATACACTTGTGGGCTTTTCACACTGCGCTTAATAATGGGTTGTTTTCCTATAAAACCTTACTCTTAACCCCAGGTAAAGCAACGTTTTACATTTGTAATTTTGAAAGGGGTTAGCACACTTTTTAATGAGTTTGCATGTTTAACGTGACTCAAATCAGAACTTAACTGCTTGTCTATTTATAAATATGACAGTACAATTAAAACAGGTCATGTGCCCCACTTGAGCTATATTTGATAACATTCTTGACCCCATTACTATGCAAATAGGAGCATTATTTACCCAATTATTACTACTGATCTTATAAATATGCAAATGAGAATGTTAACCCAATGTTTACAAGTGTACAGTGTAAATTCTTGAAACCTTTCTGGAAAATTCTGAAGTATTTATTAACCCAGGGTTAACTATAAACAATGTGAAACATGAAAAAGGTAACCCGGGCTAAAGCTTACCCTGGGTTGAGAATGACCCTGGGTTTACCATTTCAAGCAAAAAAAGCCTTTTTTGTTACCAAACTGCAGGTTTTCAGCCAAGGAAGATAACATTTTTAGGTGATTACTTGATATGGATCAGAAATCTTGAAATTCCTATCAACCTTGGTACACTTTAATCTCACGGCTCTCAGCAATCCACTTAAGAGCATTACAGCAGTGCTACATGTGTGCTTTAGAGGACAACACAGAGCGGCATTCTCTCACAGAGGGCACGGCCGCACTCTCTCTGATTCAGCGGAAATATCGATTAGAAAAGCAGGGGGTCTCTTTAACAAGTCCACTCCTGCCTGCAGAGACGCATATGTGTGTGTGTGTTTGTGAGGAAGACTGCTGAAACGGCTCTTTCACGAAAGCCTCTGTTAAACTCTCCTCATGGTGGATATGATCTCCGTCCTGTCAGGAAGGTGAGGAAAAATCCAGCATGAATTATGATCAGATACGGAGTGCCATGAGACATAAAGCGCGTGTGTGTGTGCGAGTGTCGTCAGTGCTGGTGTGTATGAGCGCATCTGTGCGCAGGTGTTGAGCGTATATCACTGTGAAACGCGTTTGTGTGTGTGTCCTTACAGGATTTAAAGCGCATCCCTGTTCTTTCAGCAGCACCGGGTCGCACACACCAGCGAGTGCATTTATCACAGCCATGCGTTTTAGTTAAGTGCTCCATTCACAGCGACTTTCGCAATAATGCTATTAATTAGCGCTGCGTCACGCAAAACATTAAATTACGCAGAGTTGCTTGGCTGTGACCCAAGAACCGAGGCAACCTAGAACACTGTACCCCATCTCTTCCCAAAATACCTCTCTTAACACAAAACGCTGCTTACCTACGCAGACTAAACGATCAGTTTTATTCCCAAGAAAGCTGTAATAATGGTCACTGTAAACCACATTGCTGACTAAATGGTCCACGTTAGCGCCAGTGCTGATTAAAGTTGACGAAACGTTTCGCTGTTTAATCTAAAAATCTGATACAAACCCTCATAATTATTCAAAGGTTGCTTGAATCATTGGTCTGTGACAGACTCATAAGTAAAAGTACCAAACTTGCAAACATCAGAGACAAAATGACCCGTTACCCTTTTTTAGAATCAGCAAGAACAGACCGGTGAACATTTCACACTAATCCTTCATGTCTGCACCTTATCGCAACATTATTTTTCCTTTGTTCGTTTATATATTGTTCCAGTTAATCGGATTAAAACAGACTGTTTCTATTCCTGGAAGTCTATTAAGTCTGCGAGCCTTATAAATCTTAATATTAAAAATGCAAAAAAACATAAAAGTACAATTGAGAAGCAATCAAACCCATGCTGAGATGAGATGCTTCGATCTGGGTGAAATTCTCATCGCGATTTTACTGGCAAGATGAAATTAAGCAACATTGTGAATATTACAATGATTTTATTGCACTTTTTTGGAGCACCTATTCTTGTGGGTTGCGTTGTCTTGTGAGAGTGTTATGACAGAGATATTTCAATAGTGTTCCGAACTTCAGTAGCAATAATGATGACAGAGCTGCAAGTTCAATTCATCTCTGTGAATTAGTGGAAACTGTCTGTTTCACTGACTCATTCATTTGATTTTTACTTTACGTTTTGCATTTTTACTTTACGTTTTTTGCATATTTTTGCAGTAAACATTTTGTACTTAGCCGATTACAATGTTCATGGTCATTAAATTGTATTGACCTCCAGAAAGAGATGCACGTAAACTTTGTACTTTGTACTATCCTTTAGCACTGGGCGATATAGCTAAATATATACATTTTAGCTATGTATATATATATATATATATATATATATATATATACACACATATATATATATATACTGTATATAGCTGCATCATCCTAACAGAGTAGAAAGTGTGTTCAAAGAAATTATTTTATAAATCTTCTGGAGTTTATTGTAGTTTAACGACCATTAACACAAACAACGTAAATCCTCATAAACAACTTATACCCTCATATCATCATTTCTAAGCTATGTATTAAATAAACCAAAAGTGGCTTAAAGTCGTTCTGGTTTTCACTTATTTGGTCATCTATTCAGCCAGCCACGAGGGAGATTGTTTCTGTCTGTCATACACACTTTTATTACAGTGCTAGATTGCTCTTCCTTTAGTCCATGATGGGTTCTCAAGGAGTTAGAGGAGAAAACAGTGCTGGGCGTGTGAAACCAGTGGCTCCTCTAACGAGAGCGTTAATTGATAGCGGTGCTCATAATGCCCCTAATGTTTCACTATCACGCCGGGGGGCTTTCTTTTCCCAGAGGATGAAGGGAAGAATTCAAGATGCAGAGCCTTCATTATAACTATTATCCGCCCCCTCAGCTCCGCCCCCTTCAGAGAGCAATGCTGAAATTATGCTTTTTTATGTGGAGAAAATCTCACACTTAAACTGTGGTGAAAACTAAAGCATGAGCATCTAATGATCAGCATCTATTGGTCTACTGATCATTGTGACAGCTGGTTGACAGTTAGGATTTTTGGATGTACCTGGAAGTACCAAAAGCGTAAAATTATACCTTATTACATGTCTCTCTGGACAGCTTTGTCTTTCATCTAAAAGTCTTGCCTTTCTCAACACGTCTTTATATGACAGAGCACGTGCTAACCAGTACGCCACAGCCACAACGTCAGTAATGCATAATAACCAGACTAGCTTAATACACAGAAACACAGTTAACTTATAATTCCTTCAGTGTCACAGCCTTACATTGTAATCACATTCAGGACAGCGTTGCCATTAAGAAAAAGACAATAAAACTGTTGATTGGATGTGCTGATGCACTCTTTGAGCTCAGCTGTGAAGGACAGTCACAAAGGAAATCACTAAAACAGGCAAGGCCTAGCTGTGGGCTATTGATAAGAGCTGTGGGCTTTTCATTATTCTGCTGTCTTTACTGAACGTCAGGCCAGAGGCATGTGCTAAATACATCACTCTCTAATTCTGCTCCTGTACAATGTGTCAGCAGTCCAGAAGAAGCTCATGTGACAGGCAGTGACACATAATTACGGTGCCAGACTGAATTAGTGTATGTTCCAAAGCAAAACCAGACATCTTTCTTTCCGCTGGAACTGTTTTATCACCTTGCACAACCACACTAAATACATCAGTTCAGACAACTTGTCTGAAAAATACAAAGAGCGATACAAACAATGTGAAAATATATACCATACTTTAAATGCATGCACGTATGCAGCAAACTCATGATCTCTGTTTAGCATTCATTGTCCATAAGCTCTGTGCAGATCTAGCTGAACTCATGTTACCAGAGACCTTGATTCACCTGCCATCATTCCATAATCCCCAATTAGATAATTAATATAATTAGCATACATCCATTCTCCTTAATATTGCTGCTTTCTGGGTCATAAAGCTCTCACATCAAAAGAAATACGAGAAGCCAGCGTGGCTTAAAAAAGCGAATGGATTCTCTGCCTTTAAATTGTCCAAGCATATTAAAACAATTAGCCTGTAAAATGAGATAAAAGTCTACTGTGACACGCATGCGAGTGTAAGCGTCCATTTTACTTAATCATGGGGCTTGGCGAAAGAATGAAGGATTGAACATGTTCCTACAAGTAAAAAATATGAAGGAAAGATTAAGAAAAAGAAACCAAATTAAAACATTATTCTTACCTTCAAACACAGCTTTGAAGCCCTGGCCGCTTACAGCGTAGTCTGACAGCAGCCACAGTGTGAGTCTTGGTCCTGTGCTGACTATAGGAGCAGGAAGTTGAAACCCTGTCAACCTAAAATGCAGGAAAGGAACAAAGCTTATGTTAACTGACAGCACTGTTATATCAGCTCCATACTGCGGCTTGCCAACTGCAAATGCTTGAGTGTTAAATAGACTGCTAAACAGACTGTCTCAATTTCAAGCTTTAACAGAAAATAAAATCCTGTTAAATCGGTTTATTGCGGTATAAAAGCTAACTAGGACATTGCAGGTGATATGTGTGAAAATTCTGAACAATTTGGACCACCAGAGTCCTTATGGCTCATGTTCCAATCATTCAGAATGATAGCTAATAAACCTTTTACAGACCCATCAAAATCCCAATCAATAGAGCAACTAAGAGCCCATATTTCACAGGTCAGAGGTTACCGATGGCCAGACTAAAGCTATAAACACCGCATTTTGCAGTTTGCACAAAAATCTCACTCAAACGTGTCTCAGTGCATAAACAACATACTAAGTAAATGCTTCACTCAATTATGATAAGTTCGGCCATTGTGCACACTCATTACATTTTATTAAACCCTTTGACAGTTAATTTTTACCATCTGCACACAGACTCAATAGCAGTATTAACTATTTTTAAGGTTCTTTTGTTCCTGTTTGAAGTTTGACAGCCACGGCCACTAAAAACTGTTGTTGTATGGCAATAGTTACTTAATGATTATTTTGCACAAAACAAATTACAGTATATGGTGGTATAAATGAGGGTAGGTAAATAATGACTGAATTTATTATTTTTGGGAAAACTATTCCTTTGACATTGGTTAAAGCAACATAGCACATTATTATAGCCAGAAATAATATTTATAATGGTTATTAAGGTAATATATATTGTTTTGACAAGGCACTAATAACTCAAGTACAGTGCTATGATCTGTAGTGCGTGAATGCATCCTGAGGGCGTTTTTTTATTGAGTTGATAAGAGCAAAACGGAGCCTACAGCTGCCAGGTGTGTCTGACAACTGTGCATGTGTGCTGGCGTTTTCTCACAGCACCACTATGACCCATATAGTCCTCCAGGGTGTCACCAGAACAGATACTAGAGTTAAACTGTGATGCAGCTTTAGCTACAGGCATCGCTCTGAGCGCTCATGTTTCAGGCTTCACATCAGTTTCAGATCCCAAAACTGTCATCTAATCACGATCAACACAGCCCCAACACACAGATCAGCCACTGGCAGGGATCGGGGTCATTTTACATATCTTTGTTAGAGATAACAAACTAACTGAGCAGAAATGTAGACAGGAGGCAGGTGACTCAGAGGCATGAACTGGTGTTTCAAATGACTACAAAAATCTATGTAAAATCATATCCAAACAGAAACTGTTTACTTGTGCTACCTTCAGACAAAGTTATTCACAGTCATCTCCAGACAGACTAAAATATCACGGTGAGCGTCACCAAAAATCTGTTAGGCGTGTATGTGCTTGCTCTCGTAACATGTATTTTTTACAGTGTGTTCATCTGCTAGACTTTGCAAACATACCGGACATGTCCCCTGTTTTCTAACATTATTATTTCAGTTCATTTGGCTGTGCTATAAGTCTTTAACTGATTCAAATCTTAAAATAAATCATAACATGCATAAACCAATAATGTTTGACATTACTGATGTAATCTGATGTATCTGTCTAATTTTCATATACACATACAAAATTACACTTTCTACTAATAGCAAAACTTAACAGACCCTAATCTTATTTTATAAAGGTTTGCAACATTAAGGTTTGTACATAAATAACATCCTTAAAATAGAATGTTTTCAGAACAGAAGTGACACTGTCAAAACACTCCCAAAATGATAAAACCAGGCTCCCATTTTGCCCAGGCTCCCACCACCACTAGGCTGAGAGGTTTGAAAGCAACATCTGAGTGGTACCACAAGCAATGCACTAAAGACAGCCTGAACGAGGTTGGTCTGGACAGGAGGCTATGAGGTGTGCTTAGGCCAGAGGCAGGCTCTATTAAGAGTCCTTTCCACATGGATGAATAATGCAGCATCCAGTCCAGACTCCCCATTTAAAAAAGGAGCACTTCCGACTCCAATTATCCCAGGTACTCCTATGGGAAGTCAGTAGGGATATTGGAGAATGAAGAGGGATCAGAAAAATACCAAAACTTGAAGCGGAACAGGTGGTGGTGTGCCGGGTTCATTGAAAGAGGAGGAAAGACAGATTGCGTGTGTGTGCGCTTGGATGTTTGCCTGTTTTTTGTGCATGCAGTTTGTATTTGCATGCTGTCTAAGTTTGTGAATCTTTATTCATGTCTAGTAATGTTACATGGATGCACATGTTTCTATGTGTAGAGTGAGGTACAGTGGGTAAGCTGAATGTCGTATATCATATGCTGGTGAATCGACAATGTATAAAACCTCTGCATTGGATAAAGATGAGCCATTATTAAATAAAACATTTCTCAAAATAGTAGCCATGGGGTAAGGTGTGATAGATGCTATAGTGTAATGTGTCAGCTCAATTTCAAGTGATTAGAATAATTCCCTCCAAATTAAAAAAATACTATTACCAATAATACAACAACTTTTCAGAAACGGATATTTTTAGTCCTTGGTTGATAGCCTTTGTTCATTCACAATCCTGCAACACAATTAGCAATAATAATTTTACTGCTCTACCATTTCTCCTTGCCTAGAAACCAACTGTAAAAAAGTGGCACAGCTTACCCCACTCCTCTGCACACTGAACACGAGTGTGTGCTAAAAATGAGCATATGTTATAAGGCAAGTGTCACTAGAGAAATTCTCCTGATTAAAGCCGTCCGTAAACTCTCGCCCGCCTTCCTCCACCCTTCAGTAGCTCATGCTTTGGCTGATTTACGGAGTCCAGCTCGGCTTCATAATAAAATGTGATTAAATAGAGTGTCAGTCCATGAATAATGAACCTCGGCGACCAACCACTGTCACCACACATCAGAGACCTACCAGTGGTCTTTGTCCCACACCCGAGTTCTCAGACACCAAACTATTTCTGGGGCTGACACTAAACTGACCGCATTAGCATGGCTGGAACTATTTGTATTTCATAAAGGCCTTGTTCCAAAAACCCATGGAAGCTGAGTTTTCTTCCAAAGAAGTGAAAGTAAGCAAGCCAATGTGAATTGCATATTGTCTGACTAGAGACGACATAACTAAAAAGTTTAGAAATAACTAAAACAGGTGGCTTTTGCTACTTCTGATTATAATTTTGTTTACTAGCAATTCCTTTGGCGCTTAGCATTGAATTCATGTGCAAGTCAATATAACCAAAAATACATTGAAACAACACATAACACTGAATGCTGAAAAAAACACCCATAAATGTTTGCTGAACATTAAAACTATTAAAAAGAATTGTTAGCCCTCCCTTTGCTGCTTTAACTCCCACATAAAGCTCTGTTGGATGTTGGAGCATGGCTGCACAAACATTAATGGCCATGAACGAATATTGGGAAGATGCAATGCTTACTGTGAGCCAGAACCCCTATTAATTCCAAAGGTGTTTAATAGAGTTCAAGTCTGGGCTTTATACAGACCAGTTCATTCACACCAGACTCACTAAACCTTATGGACCTCGCTTTGTGCACATGGGCATTTCCATGCTGGAATAGAAAGGGGCCAAACTGTTGCCATAAAATCAGAAGCACACAATTTCCAAATGTCATTGTATGCTGTAGCATTTAGATTTGTATTCACTGGAATTAGGGGGTCTAGACAAACCAGTTAATTTGAACAGTCATTCACTGACACTCAATGAGAAAAACATTAGTTGAAGATTACCTGCTTGCTTTTTTAAATAACATATTAATAGCGTCTATCCAAAGCCAACCTGTCCTCCCTAATCTCATTCAAAGGGTGAAGGTGGGAATTGCTGAGACAGTCAAATTCCAACAGGAAAAGGACACCCTGGAGAGATGGAAGGGATGCAGTGGCAGGATTCTGACAGGCAAGCAGAGAGAAAACATTAGGGGATAAATTATAGAGAAAGAGCAAGGGTGAGCAAGGAATATGTTATGTGTGCATGCATCTATCAATGCCATGACATTCTGGGGTAACTTGGATCTGTAGTGCAGGAATTGACAGCTGGTTACTTTGAGGGGTGGGGGCAGTTAGATATCTGCAAACTCATCTAAAAGGTATGCGAGATGTTAATTAATAATTGGGTTCGTTTGCGCACTGTCATGGGAATCAAGAACTGTTTTTTATTCTAAGCAGGTAACACTGGTTTATACTAACAGGCCCATAATAAATGATCAAACAGCATTTCATGCGCTGTGGATGCTGCTGCTAAATCTACAGTGCAAAACATACAGAGCAACCAGTGTGTAGTAGTCATTTCCCAAACAAACATCTCTAAGCTGGTTCTTTTTTGTGACTAAAAAATATACAATAATCACCACTGTTACTGCTGTTGGCAGTAAATACAGTAAAAACTATTTCTATTTTATAAACTAATTCCTATTTCCCATATTTAATCATTCATAAACCAATACAAAAACAGATTGAAAGGAATGAAAACCAGAACTGATTAAATTCTTAGAACTCCCACCTCCAGTGCTGAGAATCGTCTGTATGAAAGATGTATAGAAAGCAAGCAGGACAAAGAGAACTCCTCATTCACTAAGCCCTCTACAAGCCTGCACTGAGGGACATGAGGTGAACCGGACTGATAGTGTTAATACTGTAGACTGCTGTGTCCAACACAATCACTGCCGTAACTCTTGTCTTCAAGGACTCAAGTCGTCCTAGACTGCAGCAGTTACACATCTAAAGCACTTTGTAGGGGCTAATGTCCAGGAGAAACACTGCCCAATTATCCTCTCCTGCCATCATTCCCAACCGTTATAAACACATGGTCCACTATTCCAGCTACCCAAACCTTTCCACTCAAACATCATCAGCCTTTCTCCACCGCAGCTATTTTTGCCCTGCTGTCGTGATGGGTGGGTAGCACAAGTCTATCATGAGCTGTAATGGGGTCGATGAGTGGTTTTGAGTTTGAGACAGGATTACTGTAATGTATCTGACCTAAGGGTACGTACAGGGTTGGAAGCACTCTCACAAATCAACCGAAGGCCAAGCCATCTGCTACAGGCATCTGCAAGGAACTGAGTTAGTAGGCTTTTGAGGCAAATATCAAAATTACAGAGGACCTCCTTTTGACTTTGTTACAGGTATGTACCAAAGCCCGGTTTTAACATTTTAACATCTAGATCATGCAGTACAGTGGGGCTGTTCATCCCATCTCCCTTTCTCAACATTTTAGGTATTTTTTGGGTATTTTTGTAATCAAACATAGGAAACAAAATATGAATATAATGTCTATCCTATGTCAAATCTTATTGCATTAATGATGAAGAATATCTGGTAGCTCTGTGCTCTGTCAAGTCTTTAGGTCAGACATTATCTCCAAGGCAATAGCTCATTAGTTTGTTTGGTTTGGTTCAGATCATGTTAACACAAACAATTCCAGCCCCAATAGTGTGTATTGGTTTCAAACACTGCTTAATTATGTCTTAATTGTCTCAAGTTATTTAACCATTGCACATCTTAAAAGGTTTATTAAGTTTAAATGAAAACCTCAATCAAAATTACAGCATCTAAAAGCACGGGTTTATTGCCAGTGCTGACCAGCCAAACTTTGACCTCCTCCTGTCGCTTTAAAGGTAGAGCATGGTTCTTGCAATGGTAAGGCTGAGAGTTCAAATCCAGGATACGCATGACTGAAGAAATGTCTGCTTTGAAAGCACTGTAGGTCCCTTGGATAAAATTGCTTGAATGTAAATGCTGACACAGAGTACCAGCTCTATGCTTAATGAACAGGAAGTACCAGACCCAGTTGACTTCCTGTGCCCTCCTCCTATCCCCACTGCACTACGATAGCAAGTGAACGAAAAACTCCTCATCTAATTGCAATCTACAGTCATATCCTTTCTCTCAAACAATTAAGTTGTTATTTCTGCTTAGACAACCCTTTCAACTAATGTGCCGAGTCATTTGTTCTTGGCTCAGACAGAAGTTCTTGATGTGACATCCCAGCTGCCTGCTTTTCAAATGCTAGTTCAATTTAGACCCTCTGAATAAATTGCAAACCATTAAAATATAGATCAGGAGAATTAAAAAAATGAGCTTAGGTGCCATGAACATACATTGGCACAGATATCATAGAAAAGCCAGTATAGGTAACGAGCCACCATGTCGGCGGGTGGGCGAGAGAGAGGAAGAGAGAGAGAGAAGGGGGGGTATAATATAAATAAGTGCAGATATTGAAGGGGTGTGAAGATGAGCAAGAAAAGCAGTGCAGGCTAAATTATTTAGCATAAAGAAGCAGGGATATAATACTGTGCTGATCAAGCAGAGGAATTTTAGGACCATTAAAAGCCCTGAAAAACAGTTATGGGTTATCAATGTGTGACCACAGTGCCAAAACTGATCACTGGGGGATAAATGGTCCTAAAAGGCTGTGGAGTTTTAACACTGCTAATGACCATATAACCCCCCCAACAACCCCCATTACCCCTCTATGGGCACTCTACATAAATATGCACAGCACTGCACCTGATAACCCGTCTGACCAAAATAACCATTATCTGCGTCAGTCCATGTTCTCTGTCCTCTCTAACCTTCGTCAAGTGCACAAAAACACTCTGTGTACTTTCTGCTTTTCCCGGCTAGTTTTTTAAAAACAAACCTTTTGACGTTTTTAACCTAGAAAGTTTCTTTTAATCTGTGTAACAGGTTGAGTTAAAACTGCATGTTACATTTCACAGTCTTTAAGGTTGGGTAGCAAATTTTGAAAAGGGTACTTGTTAGCACAAGAGCCAGCACCTTGCAGTTATTACACGGGCCTCAAACACTGCACAGATGTGTCACTGTCATAGCCAGAGATTATATCACAAACACACAATGGTGCTGGTCTTGCTATCAGTGTTCAAGTGTCTATAAATGCCCTCAGGTTTACAAAAACATGGCTCGGCTCTCGGTTCACAATGAACTCTACAAGAATGTGCAGGAAAGATTTATCTCTATTCCAAAACTTCTATTTCAATCCTTCTAGAAAATCCTGTTTAAGATGTTAGCTGCATTTTGTACTGGTCAATTTCCGCCTTAAGATCTTTTATGGCTTGTCGACCAACCATCAAGTTCCAAAAAACTGCTTGACCACCTTTAGCTGGCATCACCCGTCGGTAGCTAGTTTGTACGCTGGTCCAAGATGAACCAAATAATGACCACCTTTTAACCTGAAAAAAACCAGCTATGTCCTCATTACTGAAATGGAACTTAATAAATGAACCATCTTGCACAAGATACACACACATACTGTAACATATGTATTGTTGTATTATGTATTATTATATGCAGTATATGGTACGTTGCCAAGCTAACAACATTGTACTCTAATAAGCCTATAAATGCACAGCATACACAATTTGGACAACAGATATAACATTTTATACAGTTTAATATAGTTAAATATTTAATTTATTTATGATTAAATATAGTAAGAAAATAATAAACCCTCAACATCGTTTGTAGAGTGCTGTTGCCAAAGAGGTCTCCAAACAAACAATTTGTGTTACAATAATCGTGAAAAAACACAATGTTAATTGGCTCAAAGCATATCAATCAAATCAAATCAGCAAATCAATCAAAATGCATCCATCATTTTCAGCAGGCCTGTACCAAAAATCAGAGCATCTCGAATGAATCCATATTCCAGCCAACTGTTTGTAATTAAATTTTTAATTAGATATTGAGATCCAGATGGAGGAAGGAAAAAGTGGAAAAACCTTCTCCCCTGTTATTTCTCATTATTCTTAGAGACATTTCCCCATTTCATTTCCTCTATATTTCCTTTATAGCTCTTCCCTGAGTTTCCTTTTATCTTTTCCAACATATCCTCCTAGTTATGCTTTTTTCAGCATGAGTTAATAGGAAAGCTTTGGCCTTCGGGCTTTACCTCATCCCGACTCTTTCAAACAGGCATTCAGCCTCAGGGGCCGTGGCTGAAATTGCATTATTTGTACATCAGGTGATTTTATTGTTCTGTATCTCTCACACTCTCCCTCAGCACTGTCTAAATTCTAATAAACTCTCAAATCAGGTTTGGCCTCTGATTTGATTAGATGCAAAGGACATTGGGAGCACAATGACCGTTGCTGAGATAATTCCTCAATCACGTTCACGCTCTGCTTCCTTCGCTTAACTGCGCCACACTACATTTGGTTGTTCGTAGAAGCAGGTGGAAAACAATCCATCACTCACAGTGCTTATGGGAGGGATTCAGGCACTTCCTCCATCAAAAGAATGATCCACACGTTGTGTGTTCTCCAAAGGTGCCGAGCACCTCTGCATTCACATTGCTGAAATGATGAACTCTTCACCATGCTGACTCACCACTGCAATATGACAAGTACTTTAATTAAAGGAGTTAATTGAAGCCACTTCCTCCCAGCTCTTAACGAGTCTGCTGAAGTCACATATTAGCTTCTCCCCCCCCACCGCTCATCTCCATCTCGTTCACTGTATCGGCTTATCGACATCAAGCAGCCGCTTTGTGCTACAGAAACAAAACAGTACAGAACATTAAGCAGGATGAATGGATACTTAAGGTAAATGAGGGTATGAGATGTTTTAGCAAGCAACAATAGCATCCGAAATAGTAAAGCATTATTCCTTTCCTCAACCAGTGGCTGCAGAGATGGATCATGTTTGCAATTGTGTCCCTTCATTACTTGGATATGTCCATTTCTTTCTCTTCACTGCCTATCCTCTCTGTTGCTTAATTAGGCAATGCTACCATACTTTTACTCCCAGCAAACTTTTGACCCTGGTCTATTTCACATTTGAATAAAGTTTGTGTTGTTTGTTGAAGTAAGAGTTGAATGAGGGGCATCACTCCTAGGCTTTGTTCACACTGAACACATTCAATTTGGTTTTAAAATCTGATCTTTAGAACTGACTCATCATTGTAAGTGATAAAATCTTGATTACTTGTGTATACTGTAGTTAATCTGTTAGTCTGCTATCACATCTGCTGCTACATCAGTGCAAGTGTGAGTGCATTCGAACACAGCTCCAGACAATGCTGTTCACTCTGTGTTAATTTAGATAAACCATTTTAGATAGAAGCCATTTTAAACCTATCCTGACATGATTCAGACCAAGACACACTGCCAAAAATGTTATTTTTAAACCACATATGGATGTGGTTTGGATCGGGTATGCCATTTCACTTATTATTAACCTACTATCTCTTAATATAAACATTTTCATGTTGTCTCGCACAGGTGTGCTGAATGGAATACTGAACAACCCAGCATTACTCAAGGACAATAGACGTCAAAAACTAACATTTGAATGATGGACATCATAGTAAACTCTCTCTCAGCTCTTTGCATCTCCCTTAAAGACCAATCACATGCAGACATCTTATCTTCTAATCTTCTACAGGCGTTTCATTACGGAGAAACCAGATCAATTAGACTCATTATCACTTTTTTTTCTTGTGAGAACTGCTTGTGTCACTTTTCAGGAGGTGTGAGCATAATTTACTAAAGTATTTCACACTTTGAGGGGTGGAGTGATGAAAGATGGGGATTGGGCGGGGTGCAAGAAAAAAATACCAAATGAAGACAATAATGTGCTTTGGCTGATCATACAGCTGAGATATAGTTTGGCACTATCTCTCACAGCTGAAACAATTCATAATATTAATGATCTTCAATAGGAATGAGGATAGGCGGAAACAGTACAAAATTTCCCATCAATCAGCTAGCTGGAATTTTAACAATATACATGACCTCTTCACCTTCCATCATCGTGTGGAAATATGATAACGCTGCTTCTGGCTGGAAGAACTGTATACTGAACTGTATAACAGAGAAAAAGAAAGAAAGTAATGTTTCTTCCATTTATGGCTCTGCCAATATTACAGCCAACAATAAGTGCCGAGACCAACTCAAACAAGTACCTGAGGGTGGCGAGAAATAAATCACTGTATAGGGGGAAATGTAGCGGGATATAAAGGAAGAAATGATGTATGGAAGCAAGTCAAAGGAATCCCAATAGTTTCTGCCAAATGGATAAATATTCTTTATCTCCATTGCCATCTCTTGTGTTCTCTCTATTCAAATCAACACAATCTTGGCACATTTCCATAGTACCAGCATGTGGCACACATGAACAAAAAGAACGGTTACCACATTTGAGGTGTACCACATGCTGTGCTATGTTATTGAGGACGCGCCAATCAAATGATTCGAACTTTAAATGACTGCTTAAAGGTTAAATAGTAGACAACTGCAATGTTTCTGAGATAAATATACAGAGCGTACAAAAACAATAAGTGAGTCAAACATCTGCATCATATCACAGCATGCAAATAAACACTGCAGTAAACATTGCTATGTAGCTTTTCATTTAAATCAACAAACGCAATATGTCATAACGGGGTTAACAATTATCAGCTTTAAAGAGATATGCAAACATAGACATACGATCTTGAAATGTAAACAATGCTAAAAAGGCTCTATTTCTATTTACAAAGTAGTTTGAAACATTAACAACGTTTTCGTTAAACGGACATTGAAATGTTGCAGGGTGATTCTCTACTTCAACTTACTGGTAATGCCAGACAAATACAAATGTGAACTTTGACTTAATGTTGTTACTCCCATCCACTCTACATCACATGCAGCACAGCAGAAAGTGATGCTCATCTTCACAGACTGCACTGACAGCAAACATGCAGCTTAATTTCAAACAGGGCACTCACTGTTCTTACAGACTATGAATAATCAATCATAGCATCTCACCCAATACACCCTGTTTATTTTAGGTATAAATATCATAATTACAACAGGGCATCTGTGATTTAAAGTAATTTACCAAAAAACAAAAATGTACTTTCTTTTTTTTACTCATTCTAACGTTTGCATTTTATGTAGTATGTTTCATTATGGCACAAAAGTTGCATTTTTAAAGCATATCACTCAACGGCATCATTGCATCCTGACTCAATGACACAGTGAAGTGCCAAAGGTAAGTAAAAAAGGAAGGTTCCCACTATGCCTTCAAAAATGTACCTTTTAAATTAATTATAAGAACCAGAGATGTCTGTGTTTAACCTTTTAAAATCACCCATCACAAAGTCAGCGTACAGCAAACAAATAACTTTTACTCACAAGAAGCAGAACTAACCTTTAAGTCACAGATGATTGTTTTAACTGCATGAACATCATTTTAAACACTGAAGCATGTCACATGATTTAAATATTACATGATGCTGTCATGTTGAGACAAAGTAAAAGTCATGTCAAAGTCTTACATATAAGACATTAGGTATGTTCCACATTACTGCACTTTGCAATACAGATTGTTGAGATTTGCCTAGGAATACAATTCTTTGCTTTCGAGAAAAACATTTTCTTAAAATAAATAAATATTTGGGTTTTTATAATGGTGGGGACTTTTAACTAACTTCTATAGTTGTTGTACTGTATGAGTTAATGATGTTTTGTGTCCCCTAACTCCACCCCAAACCTAACCCTGACATTAAATCCTTTAGTATGTTTTAATTTTCAATAAAACACTATGCAGCCATTTTTCCAATGTAGGTGGTTTACAACACCTACCCCACCAACAGACACACAACCCCCCACCACACACACACACACACACAAACACACATATGCACACGCACAAACTCACGCACATTTAAGCACCAACTGCACCTCACTGTTCATCATCACTTCACTCTTTCCTCAAGTGCACTTACAGAGGCCTGAGTGTTTCTCTGATAATAATTCCAAAGGAGAGTATTAGTCCATGAGCTACAGCCTCCAATGCAGTCGACTCTCTGTCTGATATGCCATTAAAGACACAATAACTCCCAACATCAATCAATGCAAACCTCTTAATGGAACATTTCAATGAAAAGAGTTTGAATTTCAGTATATAAGTGGCAACCATGACATTGAAAACTAATTTATTAAAAAACAGTATTTTTCTTTCTATTATATTAAACTGATTCTGGCAAGTAACAATTATTGACAATGAACATTGTAGACAGCACCCCAAATTAGAACCTTCACAATGCACTCAATGAGTCTGTGAAAGTATTAAAAAGTAGCAAGGCAAACTTCTAGTTTTTTCTTTGATATGGAGAGGGCCAAAAAAACATATCAAAGTTCAGTTCACATCTTACACGTACTACATTGGACCCACAGAAAATGCTGCCAGAACCAGTTTGGACCAGACTTAGTACAGGAAGAGAAGGATGACAGCGCCTGATTTAATGGGATTGGATGGTATTGGTCAGAGGCTTGTTCTTTCATAAAAGCTGGCCGAAGAGCCACCCATATATCAAGAGGAAGCACAGCCCAGGAGTTAAAACAATAAATAAGATCAATTAAACAAAGTGGCTACCACTATGAACCTGACACTACAAGACCCACACATTCCTACTGCAAGAGCTCTTAAACACAGAAAGAGGACAGGAAGTAAAGGATTTTTACTTAAAGTCATTAAAGCAAACTTAATAGGCTTGTGGGTTAAGTCAATGGTTGGCTAGTTAGGTTGGTTCAGTTAGCACCTGCTAGTCAGTGATGAGACAGCGTCTTTCTTTTTTGAAAATAAATTTGATGAATTGTCAGAAAAACACATACATATGTATATTAACTAGTATTAACATTCTCATTTCAGTTTTCATTTGGAGGGCTGTTTACAAAAAAGGACTAACTTTTCATCTAACTTTTATGTCACGGATTGATTAATTGTTTATTCAGGCTTTGGAACCCTGTGAGTGCCATCAGCCAATCACCTTTGTGATCACATAGACTAACCTTTGTTAGTCACATGGCATAAATGGCTGCAGGTGATTGGCTCAGAAATATCTGTGGTTTTATGAGCATATATATTAAGTAACATATTTTAGGGGGGTCTGGCACCACCTGAGAAACTGACTGAGATGAAGGAAATGCTAACTTTGATTAGCATTGAGTGATAACTTTCGATTTATTTATAAGTATTATAAACTCCCTTCACTGCTCTCACTGTTTTGTTTTCCAACAAGGAGCATGTTACGGGTCTTCCTATTCCAAGAATCTACAATCAATGCTTAACCAAGAACCAGCAGAATTAGATGTACATTTAAGGGAAAAGAATAAAACAATCCACAGAGTGATTTGACGTCTAAGACCCCTCCTGTCTTATATGGAGAGTAAATATACTCAGGGGTGCTCAATATTGCAGAGTTTGGTTTCAATTCCCTTAACATATTCAGGTGTTTATTATTGGTCCTCCAGCTCATTGAAAAATAACAAGCAGGTGTGTTAGAGAAAAGTCAGATATATTGCAGCTTTCGAGTCATGTCGCAGTGATAATATTTGCGAGGTGAGTGCACATGATTGCCGCCACAATCAAGTAATCACCAGTGGTCTTTTCTTGCTGGTTTATTTGGAAGCTTGTACGGCTAAACTACATTTCCCATCATTCCCTGTGGCAGGACAAGGAAGATAAAATACTGTATATACAGTAAAGCAATTACACACCAAATAGTTCCTCTTTATTTTGTTGCAGCAGTGCAGAGATCCTGATAAAGAACATAAGGGAAAAGAAATTGCCCCATGCATCATTTTTTTTTCTAACTAAAATTACTTGAACACACATGGTAATTATGACTTTCAAGCAACTCTGCAGGTAAGTAAATCTCGAGGAGCAAAATAAAGCACACTGCAGTGCAGGCAATCATATGAAGGTCTTTGCTAAATGTACAACATACTGTGCAGCATACTCCGACACAGAAGCTAGTGTGTTCTCAATCCAGTGTCTCAAACTCAGTCTAAATATAAATAAAGCCATCATAACCATGTCAGTATAATATAAATAAAGCTGTTGGTATTGTGATTTCCCACAATACCAACAGCTGCACAGCCCCAATTAGAGCCACAGATACTGAAATCTTCACCTGCATGTCACGAATATCAGCCTACAGCTTCATATGTTTCCATAGATGATATCTAATATCCTATGCTGTGTTTTAAAAATGCAAATAGCGTGACAATGAGTTATAAATAAGTAAATGAGTAAATAAAATCTACAAATTGTGAAGCGGTGACTTTTATAATAGTAGACTACCATTGACTCAATACCATGAATACAGTAATGTTTAAAATACAAAGTTCCAAGATTCAGAAAATATTACATGCTGACTTTGTAATATAATTCTATTGACGCAATACAATCAAATCCACCCACCCACCACAACATGCAAACCAAATTAAACGCAAAGATAAAATCCAAATGAATAATTTCCTCATTGGGTGAATAAAGCAGCACTTCAGCTCACATACTAAAACATTT
>JAZGTI010008834.1:0-19608 GCA_036877585.1 Botia kubotai | reverse complement strand
TGAACTAACTTCAGTTTTTTCCTTTAGTTTTTAAAACTTTTTTAAACAGGTGCCAGTGTGATTTTTAATGAATTTATGAAGATGCCCTCAAGCTCAAGTTCAAACAAAAGTTCCAGCAGAATAATCAAATAATCACACACACACACACACACACACATATAAATATATATATAATTTATATTACTATTTATCAGTGTGTTCTTAATTCCATAAAGTATAGACATTTCTATAAATCTGCTTTAAAACAACGTGCATAGTGAAAAGCTCTATAAATTAAAACTTTATGGACATGTTGTTTGTCAACACTGACAGGGGTGTGTTAGAAGAAGCAAATCCTTCATAATGTGTCACACACTCCATGCTCACATTTGAGCAGGCATTATTCACCCCCAGTCCCTTCAGAGGACGTTCTAAGACATTCCTTTTTGAGGAGCAGAGGTCATCTGTTGTCTCCCAGCATGCTGTGTGAGTCTGGCACATATTTGATTGAACGGAAAAGCGTTTTATTAATGCTGAGCAAGTCAATGATTTAAGTCTCACCTTTCCTCTGATAGCACATGAAGATGGTACGATTTGTACTTCCCTTTCTTTCGTTCCTGCATGCTTTCATCACTTTTGCAGCTGCCTTTCTCTCTCCTGTAAACACACGATTCCCTCCCTTCCTTTTTATTTCCCTTTTCTTTCCCATGCACATTACCATGGAAACCGCAAAGCTCTAAGCTCAGAGGTCTGCGGGTTGTGCACTGTGTGATATGAAACCAGCCCCCTCACATCCAAATATCCCAAAAACTATTGATTGCTAGGCAAGAGAGAGGCCCGTGATCTAATGGGCAAAGGAAACCATGGTTACGCGTGTTTAAAGAAATCTTTGTACTCAGGGTTACAGATATGGTCACAGAGGAGAGATAGAGGCAGAGTATCTGGGCATAATAAGAGTTTTTCTCAGGTCAGGACATCACACTGACGGCAGGCGGTCCTCTGTGTGTTATATATTCAGTTTGAGACTTGGGAGTGTAATTTGTGCGTCTAGTTCATGCAATATGGATCAATTTAAGACTACGAGCGGCACGTTTTGATACAAATGTATCAGAGTAGCACCAAGGTCACTTGCACAATAATGTGTTCTTTAAGTTTTTACTGCCCAGACTTATATGAACAGTGTCCGGTTTAAACTCTATTTTAAAATTATGCAAGGATTTATTTCATGTAAAAAGCATTTTGTCTACAGCTTTGACACATTTATAGAAATGTACCATTAAAAGCTTTTGACGTAATGGACTTATGTATGACGCTGTATTGCTACAAGCATGGAATGCATCCTTGAGATCATTGAGTTTGGTTATTGCAACTAAACACATTTGATGAAAAAGACTGAGCATACAGCCATACAGTCTCCTCAGATAAACATCTATAATACAGTAAGCTATGGTCCAGCGTGCACTCAGTGTGGTATGAGAGAACAAGCCTGAGCTAAACACAATGTCACTAAATTGTTACGAGTTGTTTAGCATCCAATCACAAACTGTCTTCGTGCTTACATCACTAAACATTCACGAGC
Source organism: Botia kubotai (assembly GCA_036877585.1). Classification (NCBI taxonomy): domain Eukaryota; kingdom Metazoa; phylum Chordata; class Actinopteri; order Cypriniformes; family Botiidae; genus Botia; species Botia kubotai. Next base: position 18,050 of record JAZGTI010008834.1, on the reverse strand, counting down.
TACGTACAGTTGCTGAAACTTTCAAGCACTGTATTTTTAGTGTCAGAGGAAAACGTCGAAGATGTGTCGTAGAAACCGCAGGCGAAGTTTCTGTACGTTTACGATAACATAAACCGGTGGAGATGCGTGGTAACATTTCCACATGCAGGAAGTATTTTTATCCAGGGATTAGATTTGAAATTGTATAAACAAATAACTAAAATCAACCTCTTTGCTATTCCCGCGATTGAGTGTTGGACTTGAAAATGCGCTGCGCAGACCTATTGGAGTATCAAAGTACCGCCGCGTCACGCCCAGCACACCTATTACCGAAGAAGGCGACGCCCACTACAAAGATAAAGGTTTATTACCTTTAACACAATTGATAAATAAATGAGTCCGAGTTCCGAAGGCAAGGCTTCGTAAACGGAAATTTGCTTATTTATATGTGTATGTAGAACTGCATTTATTTCTCACCTACACCACACACAGAAGAGAACGGCACACGTGGAAAGCAGCGACTGGATCTACAGTAAATCCCTAGGATTACACACAGTTATATCCGTGAGTTATAGAAGTTATCCCATAAAAAACTGCACAACACACACACACACGAGACACGTGTGTCGCGTTTGATAAATGCCGCCAGCACAATAGTTTTCAGTATTTTGATTATGTACTTACATGTTGTACAAAGTCTTAAGGGTGTCATAATTTGAATCATGAGGACATCAGGAACATCATTTGAGGACAGGTTAACATGCGTCACAGCTTAATATTTTTGGTCATGGAATTAGTCAATAATGAAAAGGTTTTACACTCAGTTAAATATCAGCAGGACAGGCCATGAGAAATGATGACAGATTGATTTTAATTATGACAGGTGATTTTAATTGTTGCATAAAGCTGAGAAAGCAAGACAGGCTAAAATTACCATTTGAATACGTTTTATGTTTTAAAATAAGCTTCTCATATTAAGATATCTCAGATCTCATATCGCCGATCATATTGTGCTGTATTTTGCTTTACTGCATTTAAAAAGTCATGGGAAAGTTTACCAAACTCATGTAAGTTGCATCAGCACAGAGACTTCAGAATCTGTGGAAGATGTTGTCTCTTCTATAGTCTTAGTTTGACTCTGACTCTGTAAAAACTTGAAGTTTGATTTTAATATGATGGTGTTACAGACCACCTACATGTTACAGTACAAGACAGACAGAAATGCAGGGAGGGGTGCATTCTTTTCATTATCTGTGTTCCTCTGTTGCTCGCCCTCCTTTGGCTTTGAAGATCTCCTGTTGCCATGTTCCTCTGCAATCAGTTCTCATGACTTTTGTCTAATTGGCTTCCATGCCAGTTAACGGTGGACAGGGAGATGTGCAGTGCGGTGTGATGGAGGTACAGATGGATGGAGGAGTGGGCGACCAGAGCAAGATTCTGTGGGCGTGCGGCATTACTTCTCTTAAAGCCTGTAAAGTCACTGAACACGGCCGTTCGCAGCATGTTCTTTGAAAATGTGTTGTTGCTTCCATCGCCCATGCTTGTAATGTTCTGAGGTTTAAGTGGCTGAGTTGTATACATCTCCCCTGATTGGTCACGAGGCAGGTGAGCTGAGGTCTGTCGCTGCGTCAGAAAGCTGCATTGTGCGGAGCTGTTAAAAGCTTGTTTAGAGTTCCACATCTCTTTGATTTTCTTTGCTTGCTTTCCACCTTCTGAGCAGCATCACTGTGGTAGAATAGGTGATTTTGTTTCAGTTTGTGCAAACTGTATCTGGTCTTTATATCTGGAAGCTGTATGAATTGAGCATACATGCACAATTGTTCCATAGTGTGGGGGCCCGCCAAATGGGCCCAGCTTGCACCATGTTCTTGCGGAAACTATTTTATCAGCAACATGATCAGTGGCTGGCTCTTTGTACGGTTTTTGGGCTGATGTGGGGCGGTGTGTCTCCGGTGGGTGTCGAAGCAGAAGGCGTGGCTTCTCCAGAGGCACACAAGCGCCACTTCTCTATAAAAACACTCGCACAGATGGAGTGTTTTTTTTTTTAAATCTGTCAACAATTTTCCCACTTTGTGTTTTCTGCGTTGCCAGCTGAGCTGGTAAACAACAGGCTTCTTTAGAGAACTGTTAAATGTGTCACTTCAGGGCTGTAACTTGTGAAAGAAAATACAGCTGTAATGATGAGGTGTCACCTAGCATGAGGGCTCATTAAGCAAATGATTCCAATTACTGATGTGTAATTGATATTTAGATGTTGAAAAATAAATTCATAGACATTAAGGGTACTTCATGTCGCCGTCATCACGGGATGTAGGATGACACAATACAATACTAGTTTACTTATTCCTGTACGAAAATTATGGTTGGTTACATTTTTTTTGTCATTTATAATACTGGTCGAAAATGTAGTATCACTTACTAATTTATTGTTTTTAATCAACATTTTAAAATAATAGTAAACTCCTCAAAACTATGAAATAAAACAAATGAAACTATAGGAATAATTTAGTGACTCTGAAAAATCAATGTGTATTTTATATTGTATCATCTAAATGTTGTCGTCCTTTACCTAGTTTTTTGCCAAAATCTGCTCTTGGCATTTTATCAATTTTTTATTTTATCATTTACCTTGTGATGCTTGTAAAACAGTTTTAAAGGAGTTCCCATCTATGCTGGGCTTTATTTTTTAATAAGGTTTAAGTTTTGTAGTGTAATAAATTTTATGGCACAATTATATTTTTGTCCACAAAATTAATTTAAAATATTTGAGAGCGAGCTTTAGGTCAAAAAGGTTTTTTAACATTCATCCTAAACTTTAGACCAGTACTTTAAGAATAAAATAAATGACTTGAGACCATAGTCATTTATTTAATGGTCTCGTACTGTTGTCTGTTGTTTGTGTGTAAACAGATAAATCGCTAAATAGGTACCCTGTTTCAAAATGTTGGGGATTGGAAGCTGTACATTAACAATGCTTTGCGACACGCAATGTTGTGAACTACTTTTATATCTTGGTTGATTTGCAGTTTATCATGTCTTTGTCTTAAAATATCATAGATTCTGATTGTAAACGTTTTAAAATGTAAAATAAGTACCACTCTTTTAACAATTAAATTTCAAATGAACTAACATCCAGCTCTTGAGCAGCTTCGCTTTTAACATTTTAGTTTTAGGATTATGCCATAATAATTTTGCATTCCTGTGGGTGGGGTCACTTAAGTTTTATAGGGGGGTTCAGGTCTCACCAGCCCGGCTCAGTATAAAAGCTGAACCTGATCTCGAGTCATATGCTGGGCCAGCAGTGTGCTGCTCTCAGTCCTTCACCGATGTCAGCTCAGGGCCGACACTCAGAAAATTGCCCTCTAGTCCCTTGAATTTTAACAACAGCACGGAAGGGATGAATTCCCGTGTAATTTCCACCTCTAGTATTGGGCCAGCCTGGGCTGTCCTTCACTCTGCTTTACTCTGTGCTTCGCCATGTGCCACGCAGGTGTGTGTTTCTGTGTGTGTGTTTCATGTGTGCTCAACACTTCAAGTGACCTTCATGTGTCTGATTAGAAGTGTTGAAATCCATCAACGGCAGGTCATTCTGTCTTTAGATAATACCGCTCTGGGGTTTATAGCGTTTTTCTCTGCGCTTATGTGCTTCAGTGACTGTGATAGAACCAGCCCTGAAATCCTCAATATGTTTACATGCCAAAATTTCTTAAATTAACTTGATAGCTTTAAACAGGTTGGTATTAGAGAAGTAGGTTAAAGTTGTTACAATATTTATTCACAGTTAATCTCATGCTTTTCTTTTAGTTAACATGTTTAGTTCCATTTTGAGGTGTAATGTCTTAAGAAAGCTATGTGTCAATGATTTTATTTAATAGTTCTATTAAAAAGTTAATTCTGTCATGCAGTTTATAACCTAATAGTAACGTGTGTGGGTGAATCATGTAAATTAATGTATCTCCCGCACACACCAGAAACTTTTTTGTTTATCTGAAGCTGTGGGTGATAATTCACTTATTGAACTTGCTTAATGGTAATTAAATTTAAAGATGATTAAGAATGCAAATGATTTTATTTTTGTTAAACAGACTGTTTGGTTGGATTTATAAAGTACATTTCACATAAAGAGCATCTTTTTCCATTTTTTTAAGTGCAAACAGGTGCTCGGCTAGGACATTTTGTGCATGTGACTCCAATCAGTTTTGATCTGTAATGCTCTAGCCAAAGTTTCCAATCAGTTTTTAAGAATGCCACTGAACAGAATGAAACGGTTAGCCTGTAATGTCAAAAATATTAGCAGAGTTACACATTTAATTAATCGCATGCGTTCACTTTAAACAGTAGACGACAAATCTTGTGTTTACGCTGTCCTTTTCTTGCACGTTACCCATGAAAAATATGTTGATAGAAACTTCAGCCCCAGAGAACAAAGCTTAACACGATTCTGCTACTTTATTTGTAACTTAATTTCCTTTTGTCTGAATATGTTGCTTTAAGCCACCGGTCTCTATTTTGTCAGTTTAGACCGTTGCTCTGTGTATCACACTGCCAGACTGTCAATTCTTACACATTGATTTTTTAAAAGCATTTTCTAACAGAATTTGCTTCAGGAGTGACTTGCCTGGCAATGCAAAGAGAAATTAGCAGACAGGTTGTAAAAATGTTTCCTCCGAAAAAATATTTTTGTTAAAAAGTAACAAAAATGTTAAAATAGTTATTTTGGAAGTTCTAGTAACGTTCAAAACATCCAATTTTTTTTAAATGTTGTATTAACGTTAGTCATACATTTAAAATCAACTTAATAATGTTGATACGTGATATGACAAATCATGGTAGAAAAATGCATTCTACCATCATTACTGCAAGAACGTTTTTGATAACTTTGAGAGCACTTTAGAAACATTAAGGGATATATGAAGAAAACGTTAGCCAAGATTCTGTGAACGTTTCCTGTTAGTTGGGGCAGGACTCAATGCAGTTGCAAAGGCGGACTGTTACGGAGAGACTTGCGTCGTCTTATTGGTCCTCGGCCAGCAATGGCCAAAGTTATTTTAACTTCTCATTATGATGCGATAATTAGACCCCAATTTGGGCCCGAGAGATGGAAAACATTCCCAGCCCTCCTCCTCCTCCGCAGTGGCCAGTATAATTTTTTCAAAACAGACTTTTTCTCTGCCCGTGTTTACTTTGTGCACACATGAATGGAAAGCTTTAATATCAAGTCTTTGTTTAGAATCATGCCATTTTGGCATGCCTGCAGAGACTCGCTCATGCAGCCACTTAACTGAGGCTTTGTAGCCATAATGATTTGTGTCTGAATGGCAAATCCATAATGTGGGACAGCACAGCATGATTGGTCCTCTGCACCGGCATCTGGTCTCTACAGTCTTATCTGATGTGGATTTCTATGGAGCTTTTCATAATTTACTCTGTTGATTTCCTCTGAGGATGATTGTTACGTTGGCATAAGAAGCGTGTTTTTAAGTGCGGAATGGTTTCGTGCGAGAACACTCTTGCGCTCGCCCTCAAATCTGCCTATATGTGCCTATGCTGTATAGTTTTATTGCCCCGGCCCTAACAGAGATGTATTTATACAAAAACATCGACTCTTCTGGCAGAGAACAGGTAGAGCAGTTGTAACGCTTCTTACTCCAGTGAATAGTTCTCAGGGTTGGTTTATTTTTGAAAGGCAGTTTTCTGTATAGGCGCATACCTTATGCTGGCTGCAAAAGTCGTAAGTCTTGGATGCAGAAAACTTTCGAATAGCCCTTAAAACCATTATAAGCCAGGACAAAATAAACAGTTCACTCAGAACAGTTCTGTACCTCATAGCGGGCACATATTGTGACAACTTACGGGGTAAGTTGTCCCAATGAAACCTGTCATTAAAATCTATTGTTGGCTATCTATTGCTTATCTATCTTTATAGCAAAATTTAGACATGAAAAAGAAAAAATGAAACGATTTGTGAAACGGCAAAAAGTAACAAATATAAAGGGTAAGGTACACAAAAAGGAAACCCTTGTTAAAACAATTGATAAAATTGGTATAATTATATGTGGTGAAAATTTGACAACATGCCCTGACTCAACATTTACGAAAAATACATATTTATAAGCCCTCTTGAATTAATGTTTTGAACAACACCAACAAAACAGAAGAAAACAAGCAATAATTCTACTTTTGACAAGTTTTAGAAAACTTGCAGCACTCAGACATACCACACCCTGTGTGACGACTAGCCCTGCTTTTTCTTGTACAGTTTTAATCAAATATGTATGTGTATTCAAAATGGGTAATCAGTTATGTTTTTTTAAACTGACGTGTTAATTGAATGCCGGCATGAAGACATCGATGTAAATCTTACCCTGTCATAGAGCAACATTCATAGTCACCACTGATAATAAAACAGTGTTTGGTGCAGCTGATTTTTGTGTTATATGGATGTTTTAAGCTGCGCGTCAGAGACTGCTGATGTCAGCTCTCCTCTGTGCTTTATTCATAAAAAATCACCCTCTTTCCCTCACTCGTACATTCTGCCTGGCCTTGTGCTGGAGGAATATTTATCAGGTGCCTAAACAACAAGCTAAATGTGAAAACATATCCAGATAACATGGAGCGTTCTCAGAACATTGGCTGATGTTCTCTACAAGTTCTCTCAACGTTCCAAAAAGTTCTTGCAGCATGTTAGTGGAACACTTTTTAAAAGTTCCTAGAACTTCCACATAACATTTTGAAACTTTTTTTTAACAATAAAACTTTTTGTTACTTCATGGAAATGTTAGGGAAACATTCTTACAACCTAAAATTTTTAGCTGGGTATATATGCATATATATGCTGTTATCACAGGATTTTGTGCTATATAGTCTTTATTGTTATATAGAGGAAAAGATGTGACAGTATAATGTTTTGGGGATGTAGGATAAAACTGCAGGTTTATTAGGAAGGCAATAAGTGTGTTAGATGAAACTCTAGGATTTATTTCAATAGTTGTTTATTTTATTGGTCTGATAAGGTTATTTATTTGTAAAAGGGAATATATAAGCATACAGTTGTGATTTCCACTGTATAAGCAACATTATGTACATTTCTTTTTTAATTCATATTCTCATTGCACATGTGTAATGAGAATATGAATATTGCATATTCCATTCCATCACACTAGACAGACAATGCAATAATATAAAGGCAGATTTTCAGATTTTTCTTGTACGCATACATGCGTGTTGACTTGCTAGAGACTGCACAAGGAAATGAATTCCATACTGTAAATATACAGTATTCTGTATAAGGCTATATTTAGCTGCCTCAAGGCTAAATTTCCAGAGTTGAAATCAATTACTCTGCCATCATTTACTCACACTCATACTGTTCATATGCATATGATTTTCTGTCTTGTGTGGAATGCAAAAAAAAAAGATTTTCCCGCAAGCTAATGCGTTCTATACCGTTAAAGTAGATTTTTCCCAACCGGTTGTAAAAATTATTTATACAATACATCAAAAAAGATAGACGCATTCATACTTGACAGTCAGAATCACTCAGTCAGAATCACTCAATCAATGAAATCCGATATCTGTCATATGTCGTGATGTTTCTTGAAGAAACAAGATTTTTGAAGAATAATGAAGTAAATGGGAGTCATTGCCCCATATAATACTGTAGCAGGGCTTCAGAGGTCTTGGTATATAGCATATCTGTGTAATAAACTGCTCTTATTGTGCTTATGTAGTACTTTTGTTTTATTGACAGTACAATCTGTGTCCATCTTTAATGTATGCAGAGGAGGAGTTTAGACTCTGCAGTTTAAGACACTTATTTTATATTCCACACAAGACAGAAAATCACAGGGTTTTGAAGGACATGAGGGTGAAGGAGATGATGACAGAATTGACAGTGTAGTACGTTTAACACAAAGTCAGTGGAGTTACTTTCCTACAAGTAACTACATACATACAAGCCCATATCAGAATTTTGTGTTTGTGTGATACATCCGTTATTACATTTTACAGCTGAATAGGCGGCCATTTTAATTAGAATTCAGGTGTACAGATATTTAGAAAAAAGGTTTTTCTTTCATCACCATTTTACCAGTCTGTTTTCTCCTCACCAGCTGTAGTTCACCAGTTCAGCTGAAGTTCTGAGGTTACCCGAGCTTTCAATGAATAAAAGATTATTCAAGATCACCCCAGTACGATCCGCATGAACTTGCATCACACGTTCACACTCGCCAGTAAACCAAGCCTCACACCCAACTTAAGCTTGATGTTGCTACCAACACTGTTTGTTCAAATGTGGAGTTCATGCTGGCCAGAGCCATTTGCTCATCACGGGTTTATTGCACACTGATGAAACTGATGTGGCTGGTGTTGATGAAAGTAAATTCAATCTCTACAACACGAGTGTGGTTGATTGCGTTGATAACGTTTGTAAAACCTGCGCTCGCAGCAAATTGCTTTTCAGATTGTGGCGGCAGAATTCGGTGACACAAACTGCATCTTTAAAGCATTCTGTTCAATTAGCTTCGTTTCGTCGAAGTCACTGAACCTTCAGCACCAGCAAAAGTTTGCTTGAGGGCGTTCGCTTGTCTCAAACCGCAGTAGGCTTTCAGAAATCCCGACGTGGAAGCATGCACGCTTTTGAAAGCCAGCTTTGCATGTACAATACAGGTCCAATTACCAGATTTCCACTGTCAACCATATGAGTATCAGTGTGTTTAAAGGGCCCAGACGACTGGAAATATAATGCATGCCTAGCCACATAGGAGAATATGAAAGGACATAACGTCAGTGCAGTCCTGCCTATTAGCATGGTCAGATGATCTAACATGATACTCGCCATCACTCGTAATATAACGAGCCAACATCAGTCAGTGAGCCAATCGGCATTGCGCATCTTCGCATTGTCGCGTGCGTTCTGAACGGATTAGGGGAATGCGTCAGCTTGGTTAGCTCTGAAACAAAAAGTCATAAATGCCTCAGGTACCGTCTTTTCCTCGCAGTTACATATAGGCGCTCCACAACTGTAGACCCTCGGGCTTTTGGCACGACAAGCCAAGAAACATGTTTCTCATTATCAACAAAAACAAAACCGAGAAACCATATGTCAAAACAAGCAGGCTTTTTGTTCGTCTAAACAGCACTGACAGTGCAACCACGACAAATGGAGGGGAAAAGAGGAGGGAGCTGCTAATCGAGATAAATGCGCTACATAGAGCTAAAGAGGTCCAGCATTGCTTTTTAAGAGAATTGAATTACTCTGCACTGAGATGTATAGCTCTTCTAGCTGATCCGAGATAGTCCTTAAAGTTTACGTACGTAACTATAAGAACCTTTTAGTGCTTCAAATATGCACCGATTTACAGCGTCGTGAAGCGTTTGTGAGGTATATTTAGAGTTTGTTTATATGCGTTTATGATTAAAAAAAATGCTTCGGTCGAAAAGCAAGATGGAATAAAATTCCCTGAGGGCTCTTGTTATCTTAGCGCCATCTGCTAAAAAAAGTTTTTTTAATTTTTAGGAATTGTCACAATTGCTAAAACATCATTAGTTTCAGGTCTAACAGCACACCCCCAGCCTCCAAGCAGAATATCAATTATTCATCGCAAACGTGTTTTGGTTATACAGTGCGTTATATATTATATAAAATACATTCTGATGATGCTTGAAATATTTACTTTATTAACATTTTTTAAGGTATGAAAAACAAAAGTACATGCCGTAAGGAAATATCACAAAAGAAAAGCCTATTCAGACCCTATTCCAACTTTAATGGAATTTTCGGTAAACTATTGCAAAGCTCACTTAAACTTTCTTGGATTATGCTTCTGTACAGTTTAACTTACAAACAGTTGAATCAACACAGGAAATAGGCTTCTTCGAAACTCTGTTACTCTATGCTGTTTTGTGCCCTGAGAGCCTCTTCAGGCCACTAGGCCCAAAACGCTAAGCTTTTATGAACCTTTTTAATGTCAATGTGTTGATGCTTTTAGTCTTTCTGTCTGCCCACACACTTTACCCATGATGCATTAGGACAAGGTATGGGCTTTCATCCCCCTACCATCAGCTGTAAATAAATGGAAAACCCTCAACTTGTTTTTATTCTCTTGACTTTGCATCCGAATTTAAACTGTCCTTACACAAAATCCAATTATCAAAAAAGTAGAGAACAAAAAATAGGTGAAAAAATTCCATCGGAAAATAATCGAGCGCTCGACAAATAAACAAGGGTGAGTGAGGTTGCAGAGCCCGTAAAATAAATTGACTAGGGTAAATAGCGTGTTGCTTTTCTGTGGCCCCGGTTCTTGTGATGAAGTATACAGATTTGCAATTTCCACAGGCAAAGACAGGCCCAATAAACCTCATAATAGTGTTCGGGGTAACAGAGGTGTTGTTTCCACCTAGCCAGCCGTGGCTATAAATATGGGTTTAAACTGGCTAGAGATGGTTAGGCGAGTGGAATATTTATTACGCGGAGCCCCGGCATGATGGACCTCATCCACGGGTGGCGGCGGAGCTTTGTTTTTGTTTTATAGCTGTCGGTTAAGTTTTTATTTTCCTTTGCTCTACAGCTAATCAATAGCTGCATATTGAGAGCATAGATCTTTAAAATAACACGCTGAATCTCGCAAGTCTCGTCCCTGTTGTGAATGTGTAACAAATCACATTACCTGTTGCAATAATGAAAACAGCAGGGCAGTTCATTCAGCGGGATGCGAGTAGTTCGTCAAGACCTGTGTGGGGGTTTACTTTATATTGGGGACAAATTCGTACCCAAAAGTCTGTGAAACCTAACAAATCTGATGTAAACCTCATTTTGGGGACGTCCTCATTTGTAAAAACACAAAATAATAATAATAAATTGTTTTTTAAATTGTAAAAAATGCAGAACGTTTTTGGTTAGGGTTAGAGTGTGGGTCAGGGTTAGGTTCTATTGTTTGTAACTAGCTGTGTATAAAAACAATAGAAGTCTATGGAATGTCCCCATTAATATAAGTAAAGTGTGTGTGTGTGTGTGTGTGCAAAAGCCTCATTCACATTTAGACCTCCTCAAATTTTTAGGTTAAGTCCATTTTAAATAAACTTGCTTTTTTTATTGTACATATATTAATTGTGTTAAGATTATTGTAGGTTTAAGACGACTTTGTCTGACAAATGTTGACTGACATGGTCCATCTGCTCGAGTTGCACCTGCACCTGCAAATCATTTGCTTTAAACTAAATGTTCTGTCAGCACCTACCTGACCTCATGTTGCTCCTAACTTGGGTTTTGCCTATTTGGAACACAAAAATAGTTATGTTAAATATTAAAGCAGCTGTTTTCCATACACCGAAATTTTTTTATTCACACAAGAAAGTGTGTGTGCTTGTGCTGAAAGGTAGAGGTGCAGGTGACAGTTCAGGGTCTGAAGAAGAGACAGCGAAAGTATGTAGTATATAAGGGGAAAAGAGACTGGCTCTGAGGCAGGCAGCCTGCAATGGCTCTAGGGCCAGGAGACATATTTATTTACTTAAGCGCTGTGTGTATTTTTGGCTCTGTCAGAATGTTCTCTCAGAGGTAGCGGGCCGGTGGCGACCCTGTGACACGCTGCTGCACTCTGTGAGAGGGTTAGCCTGCTGCTGTTACAGGGCCCTGCTGATAAGACAGGGCTGCCCTGACATCGCCCGACTAGAAAAGACCCAGAGAAACAGAACAAACATTGCCTAACACCTGCATGCTGTGACCAATTTAAAACACAGAGGCAGTCTGACTACAATGGATATTGAAGACAGATTTACCAGTGAGACACACAACCGGCAGGCACTGTTTATAGTGTTGTAGTGGTAGGCTTTGTTTATAGAATGCTTTCCCTGCGTTTTTGTTCTTTAGCGCCCAAAGACTTTCTGAGGTCACTGTATATGTGCAAACCATGGTATTGCCATAGCACCTTGTTTTTGTGCTTATTTATTAATTAATTAATTTATTGTTAGTATTGCACATTTGTTTGGTTTGCAGTAACGTGTATATATGCATATATTTTTGAAAACATTCAAAATAAAAATTTCTCTTTAGTTAAACTGAAAAAGTGGAAAGCTGTATCGGTTTATATTATATATGCTGCATTTTTTCACGTGCATTTTTGGAAGAAGGTATTTAATTGTGTTGTGTTAAAATTATCATGGCACTTTAATATATGTCTTGGTACTGAATGATTATCATAGTAGTACCATGTTATCTTTAAAACTAGAGAGCTATTGGAGAACTATATGTACATGTGCAAACAACATAGCATTATCATGCCACCAAGACTTTCTGTTGATGTTTAATTCAATAGATATTCATGTTCAGGAGTTTGAACAGAACTGACTTCCAGCTGTAAAGGTATCGAAAGCTTTTCAGCATCTGTTTGTAGATTAAAACCATTACAATCGTCCTTTGTCTCCACACGTGTTAATAGGACAAAAAACTGCAGCGATGATTTTATTAATCCGAACTACAGCACGACAAACCTGTTGGCCATGTGTTACATATATGTGGGCTATGTTTTAAAATCAAAACCAGCAGCTGCTGTGACTGTAAAAAAAAAAAAACCTGACCTGAATAATGGTACAGTTGTCTATGCCGGATAAAATAATATGTTTATTATATTGGCAATGGAGTGCCATTGCCAGGAAATACATAATATATACAGCGATGTATAGGAATATATTACTCATCCCATGAGTGCTGTGGGCCCCCGAGCAGGTAATAGATCCAGCACATGGGTTTGGAAACACTCCTGTATCCCTTCATCGAAGTTTCTCTGATTTGAGCGATGAACCCCTGACTGCAAGTACATTACGGAGCCCCCCCCCAAACCCCCCCCCCACCCTCCTGTATGTAGTTCTATCAAAATGATTTTTCTTCCCTTCCTAAACACAGCGCTCATTTATTTAACCTCCTCGTTATAAATTCTCTCCTAACAGAGGAAAAATTGGACCGTGCCACCGAGCAACGTGATTAGGCTCAGCTGAACCTTAGAAATTGTTATTTTTGCATTGGCGCCAAGGTATAAAAGCACACCTTGAACATTATACGATACGGTAGAGCTCAGCTCAGTGTATCTGACGAGGAAATACGCGCAGTGTTGTGTTGGTTACGCTGTGTTACGGACCCTGTTCCATTTTAATGAATTCAGCTTCCTCCACCTCTGGGACCCACATGCCCACATACCATATTTGAAATCGCTACATGCTCTCATCTAAATTCTCTTTACGTGCCTGTTGTTTCGCCGCGTGCTGCTATTTTTCTTATGCGTGTGTGTATATGCACATATACACATTTAGGTTGTTTGTTGATTTACTTTCAGCCGTCATGTAACTTTTTTGTATGATAATTATTTGTGCTTTCTGAGGTGTTTAAGTATTTTAAGAGGCAGCGTTTCTGTCACGTATTAAAAATAAAAAATCTATCATTTGCGCGTAAAGGGATGGTAAAAAACCCTAATGTCCCATCATCACTCTTCTGGGGTCTTAGTGAATTGCTTTTCTGATGAGAAAAATAAAGCTGGAGAAATGTGGGCGAAATGGATCAAAAACACATGAATCAACAACTTATTATGATCATAATTCCGGCTGATTGCAATCAGATGATGTCGTATACGTTTCAATTGATTGCATTATGTCTATCATTCGCGTTCGACCTCGTCTCAGGTTCCTCTGTGCTGTGTATCATGAGTTGTTACCCTAAAATACTTTTGTATTCTAATAAATCTGCAGACGAATCATAACAGGCCAGTTATTAAAAGACAGAGAGACGTCAGAGGAGTTATTATGTGTTGACATTCTGTTAAAATACGTTCAGGAGAGCAAATGAAACATGAAGAGACTGCCTATTGCACCAGTGTTCTCCAAGCATGAAAAGTAAATAAACAGTGGCACCAAATGTCACCTGTCATGGTCCACCTTCTACCCATGAAGGGCTGCCATTGATTCACAAATAACACAGCCGTCACATCAGTTGTTTTGCACTGGTCTTTTTTTGTTTGATTTTCCAGCCTTTAAAGTGTTCCCTCAAAGACCACATTGTGGGTACCAAATGTCCCCATAAGGCTAGTTAAACCTGGATTTTACAAAACAGACCACACATTTTTTTTTTCTGACAGCGTGAGATGTAATGAAAAATTTGCATAGTTTGCCTCTAGCTGTAAGCTGTGTTTTCCCTCAAGGGAATGTTTTCAACCTCTGAAGCTACAGTTTGATGTATTTCTAAATTATATCTATTTAATTAAACCACAGATAAATATATTTATATGCGTTGCATTATTATACCGCTCTTTCTCACATAATCGTACTTTTTGACAGTTCTGTGGATTTATTGTCTCGTCTGAGGTAAAATAAATACACTTATGACATGACGAGCAGATAAATGAGTTTTCCACAAGGGGGCGCTGCTTAGACTCTGTAGTGTCTTTCCAGTGTCAAGTCAAACTTTGGTTTGTGAAACACAGAGAGACAATGCCTTCGTTAGCTGCTGTTCTGGGGTCAGCCTGACTGTGTGTTTTGAACAGATGGGTCATGCCTTACTGGCTCCTGAGCTGCTAATCTGAGCAGACAGAAGCACAGCAGGCTCAGGCCAACTAGCAGATTATTTGTTCAACTGTATAGAAGTGTTGCTAACCCACCCATTGGAGTTTAATTACATAAAGGAAAATGTTTTGTTAATTGTGTATTGTCTTTCAGGGATTCCAGCTCTAATGAAGTTTTCTTTTTTTATAATATTTGATTTAAATTTAATTTAAACTTTATTGTTGAGTGTATGTGTGGGAGAGGTAGTAACTATAGTAACTGTAGCCTGACAGCAGTGCAGCTGTTTTGCTTTTCCATTAACAAGGTGCTTGTTCTTAACTGGTAGAACACGGTTCTGAAAACATGAAGGTCATGGGTTTGATTTCTGATGACATACACACATTGATAAAGTGTGTCTCGGAGTTGCTTTGGATGAAAGCATCTGTCGTTAATGCACTTTCTCTAGCAGGTAGTGTGTAATTAGTTACTATTAGAAAGTTGTACTGTAGCTAATGGCTTTTATACTAGGGTTGCTTAACCGTAGTTCAACTACTATCCTGCTAGCTAGCTAGCTAGCTAGCAAGAGAGACAGACAGACAGACAGATAAAACCTTGTTTCTAGGGGAAAGTAATTTACTGGAATGTGTTATTGATTAAATTTTGTAGCAAATTAAACAAAATTAGCCCAACATGGCTTTGTCATTTTGTAGACAATTAAACGGAATCAAACAGTGTTGGACCAACATTCCACTGGGTTTTATTGCACATAGAATCTTACTGTCTGTGTATAGAAAACTCCCTTTTTGGACGAACCGAAATAGAATTTTCCTTCAGTTCTCTAACCCAAGTTTCCTGAGGCAAACTCTCTCTCTCTCTCTCTCTCTCTCTCTCGATGTCAGGCAGAGAGATTTATAAGCACGTTTTTCTCCGTTCACAGTGGGTATAAGATGTGCCTTCTAAATAACTTACCATGTCAGAGAGACGGACAAGCCTGCTTCATTCAGAGCTTTGCTTGCCGTTTCGTCTGCGAGCGCGTGTGCGCATGTTAGAGAAACGGAATCAACAAGGAAAATACCTTTCCAATGGTGTCTCGAACCCGTCATTTTTTTATTCATCCACACAAAGCTTTTAGAAACGCAGCTTCGTTTCTGTACGAAGCCCTGCAATGTTTCTGGGATTTCACGACCAGTTTTGCTGTACGTCGACAGCACATCCAGATAAAAAGATTATGGCCAGCATCCGCATGAGACGGGAGCCCTGAGGGAATTTTTCCTATACTCACTGTCATGTGGGCGCACACGAGGAGGCGGCCTATTACACCAGCTCGACTCTCCCGACAGATCATCACGGCTCTCATGCATTTCAATATAAGAGCATCAGAATGAGATCTGGCCCATTAAAGGAAGTGCTGGTCGTTTGCACAGGAAGAGCGATGAGGTCATTGCTGTACCGCACTTAGCGACTTAGTATAGTGGTTCTCAACTGGTGGGTCACGACCCAAAAATGGGTCACAAGTTTGCGCTGATGGGGTTGAAGACAGCAGAGGGGGAAATGCTAAATGCTAATAAGAAGAGGCTACTGTATGTTCATGTACATATAGTTTAAATAGCAAAATTGACGCTTATTATATCTGCCTTTGTTGCTTGACCATTAATTCTATGAATCCATGAGTTATTGCCTGCTGAGAACATATAACCATCAAAATTCATAAGGTTTGGAACAAAGTGGTCATTTTTCAATTTAGCTTATGTTAATTTTACATACTGTATTTTTGGGCAGATGATAAATGAAAAAAAGTTCATTGTACTATTAATACATTTTATCTAGGAACATTTTCCTTCACTTTTGTATGATAAACACTTTAATACTGTGTTGAGTTGCCATTTGATGTCCAATCTGGATCCTAAAACAGAACCAGTTGAGAACCACTAATTTAGTAGGCCTTCACATACTGGCGAGTGTGGCTCACTGTTCATGGGAGGAAATGGCAATCTGGCCATGATTTGATGGAAATGGGTTTAACATATCACACAACCCAAACACTTACCCAAAATGACGTGCTTGACATCTTTTATTTCTTGTAAGAACAAAAGGAAAAAAAGATTGAAATTTAATATGTGGTGTTGGTCACTCTCTGCATTCCAAGTTAAAAATAAGTCTATAATAACTTTTTGTCCCAAACTTTAAAATGCAAGTTAATAAGAAGATGTACAGATTGCTAGATGAATCAAACAGACACACAAACTTGGCAGGTTGAAGCAATGGGAAAAGGGAATGTTTCTCTTTAAGTGAGTTTTATTTGTATTTTTGTCTTGATACGTCCACACCCATGTAACACAGGCTGACTTCATTGCTTAGAATTTGGCACATGATTTTTTATTCTGTTACTATCTATAGATACTCTTAAGATGTTTTTTCCCGGTGCGATTGAGCCATATTTGTGTCGAAGAGGAGTGTATCGTGAGGATATCTGCAAACAAACGTAATTGCTTCATCATTCGCCATGTGGGCTCGGCGTTTTTGGTGTTCCTGTGCTTATTATTTATTGTTTGAAATAATCAAATTGAAAAAACGTGTGTGGAGTTGAGCGGTGGAGTGGACCGCTTGAAAAAAATGAAATTGCGGCGTAATATGCTCGCAAAATTGAATCATGCTGTCATAGAAACAAGGATTTAGGATGTTTAGAAAGGCCCAATTATTGTTGTGCTGTAATGGATTTACGAAAATAGACTGCTGTTTTTAAACAGAGAGAAATGGACAAAGCAAAATCTCAAGAAATAGTTTACCTCACAGGAACTTTCTATCACCGCATATAAAACTTATTTACTGCGGCGGAAAAGTTTCGTATAATCCAGTTTTGCACTCAAACTATAACCGTTTTGACCGTTGACCGTTCTCATTTAATTGTTTTGAATCTTCACACTTTGTTAACATTATCTTGTTTGTTTGTTAATGCTGTATATGTTTGTTCATACTATAGAAAAGTTACACTTGCGCACTTGTTGAACTGTAATTCCCATGTCTAACAAACAGAACAAAAACTGTTTTTATGACCCGCGTCTACCATAATTGGATTGTTATTGAACGATATTTCATAAACAAACCTTTTCTAGTTATAATGAAGCTCTGCAGGACTCTGTGGTTGTTAAAATGTTTCTTATGGTTTTTTTAACGTTCAGATTAACTTCTACCTTTAAAGATGCCACAATAGTGCCCTTGACTTTCATGAGTGAATAGTCCTTGTGGGACTATTTCCTGTGTGCTTTTTCATTTTATCACCATTAGCTCCAAGCCCCCGGGGGCATTAAGTAGCTGGAAGCAGCTTAAAGTGTTGCCCACTGGCACAGCGAGGCACGGGCAGTGTCTCTAAACTGTTTTTGTAAGACGCATTAGGAAAAGCGCACTCACCCTGTGAGTCCCTGTGGGTGTGCGCGGATGCTGGGAAGAGTCAGTGACTCTGTAGCGTGTTTGTTAGCTTTGATTTGCTTACGTTTGGGATAATACAAAGGGTCCGGATTCAGCGTTTGCGTTTACTTCCTGTTTGTGTC
>JAZGTI010008833.1:410-19609 GCA_036877585.1 Botia kubotai | reverse complement strand
GCTATCTCTCTGATGGGTTTGTTTTGTTTTTTCAGCCTAATGATGGCTTGCTTCACTGATAGTGACAGCTCTTTGGATCTCATCTTGAGAGTTGAAAGCAACAGATTCCAAATGCAAATAGCACACTTGAAATGAACTCTGGACTTTTTATCTGCTCATTGCAATTGGGATAATGAGGGAATAACACACACCTGGCCATGGAACAGCTGAGAAGCCAATTGTTCCATTACGTTTGGTCTCTTAACAAGTGGGAGGCACATATGCAAACTGTTGTAATTCCTACACCGTAAATACCCTCAAATTAAAGCTGACAGTCTGCAGTTAAAGCACATCTTGTTCGTTTTATTTCAAATCCATTGTGGTGGTGTATAGAGCCAAAAATGTTACAATTGTGTCGATGTCCCAATATTTATGGACCTGACTGTATTTACACTGTGCAATTTCACTATTACTTATCGACCTGGAACTAAGAATACCAAGGCAGATGCTCTCTTTTGTCAAACCGATGAGGTGCTCCTCTCAACGACCCAAGAGAACATTCTTTTTGAGAAACTACTTGTAGCTCCCATACAATGGGACATTCTCACCGAGATTACCCACCTAAATGACCATGACCCACCACCTCCAGAATGCCTTGAGAATCTCGTCTTTGAACCTCTACGTAAACGTATCCTAAGTCCACGAAGCACCCAGTTCAGGACATCCAGGTATAACCGCAACCATTCAATTACTCAATAACCGTTTCTGGTGGCCCACTTTATCTACAGATACTATCAAGTTCATCCAAAACTGTTCTAATTGTCAGACCTCCAAAACACCCAGACAACTCCCGGCCAGTCTTTTACAACCCCTACCCACACCTCAACACCCTGGGTCCCACATAGCGATTAACTT
The DNA here is from genome assembly GCA_036877585.1 of Botia kubotai. Classification (NCBI taxonomy): domain Eukaryota; kingdom Metazoa; phylum Chordata; class Actinopteri; order Cypriniformes; family Botiidae; genus Botia; species Botia kubotai. The sequence continues at coordinate 18,715 of JAZGTI010008833.1, read as the reverse complement.
TATCACAGATCGGCCCAATTCACAAGGCAACACTACCATACTCACTATAATCGATCGATTCTCTAAAGCATGCCGTCTCATCTCACTACCTAAACTTCCCACCTCCTTTGAAACAGCCGAACTTCTCTGCAATTATGTTTTCCAGTTCTATGGTCTACCTGAAGACATAGTCTCTGACTATGGGGACCACAATTTACATCAAAGGTTGTGGTCATATTTTTTTAAACATCTTGATGTAAACGTAAGCCTAACCTCAGGGTATCATCCCAATCTAACAGACAAACAGAACGACTAAACCAAGAATTCGTTTAATTTGTTCCTATTGTCAACAACGCCAGTCTGACTGAAGCAGATTCCTCATGTGGGCTGAATATGCCCAGAACTCCCTCGTAAAACCTTCCACAGGTATAACCCCATTCAAATGTGTCCTAGGCTTTTAACCACCGCTATTCTCCTGGTCCGGCGAACCCTGGTCCTGCTCTACACCTGATCCTAATTTAATCCTCTATATAAACCGGACTCAAATTCAGTGTTATTGCAAAGTCTTGACTTGCCTCTGTGCAGCAATTCTGAGCGTTTTTTCCCTGTTATTCTCTGGTTGTCGTTTTGTGTATTACTTTGGATTGTCCCTCTTTCTTGATTGTTTGCTGATTGCCTTATTGACCTGGATTGTATTACCATTTGATTCTCTGCTGCCTGCCCAGATTTTTGATTGTTGTATCGCCTATGATTGTTTGCCGCCTGCATCGACTAGTGCCTGTTCGACTATTCTATTAAATATACTGCACATGAATCAACAACTCTGACTGGTTGTCCACACGAGATCTCTGCCTCAGACTGCCCTGCAAGAAACTCAGCCCCAGGTATGTTGGCCCATTCAAAATTTTAAGACAAATCACTCAAGTATCATTCTGTTTAGAATTACCCGCTAATTATCATATCTCTCCCACTTTTCATATGTCACTCCTGAAACCCGCTGGTGGAGTCAGAGGAGGCACCCAGAGAACAAACCCCCCATTTCTGGTTGACGGCAAGGAGGCATACCGAGTACATGAGCTGCTTGACTCCAGGTGCCGAGTGGCATGCTCCAGTACCTAGTTGACTGGGAGGGGTATGGAGCAGTCCTTGGTAAATGTGGGAGATAACCTTGACCCTACTCTCACGGAGGAATTCCACAGGACACAACCGGAAAAGCCGGCTCCTCTGCCTTGCAGTAGGCCCCGGCGCCGTTTTCCTCCTCACGTCAGGAGCCGCTCACGGGGGGCTTTGTCACAAAGGAGCTCTCATACCTGGGATACTTTCATCCTGGCACCTGTTTCTCATTACCGTGCCCTATTTAAACCTTTCCCATTCTCCTACTCACTGTGAAGTCTTGATTTGCCCCGGCTATTAACTCCCCTGCATTTTGGTTCATACTGTGTTTGATTTTTGGATTGTTTATCGTTTTTGCCTGTTTGCTGCCTGCCCCAATCTTTTGACTGTTTTTGTATACTGTGATTGTTGTCTGCCAGCCTCGACCATTGCCTGTTCCTCGTTTTTGCCTAGCCCTGTCTCTTCTGTTTCTGTTTGCTGATTATTGATCCCTCCCTGTTTGACTACTCTGAATAAAACGCTGCAAATGGATTCCAGTGCTTCTGACTCATTACAATTTGTGTATATTTGCTATTATTAAATTGTATTATATATATTGGCCATTGACCACCCTGCTCTATAGATATCAGCCATGTTAAGCTGGTAAACCTGGTAACGTTTGCATAATGAGAAAAAAGATCATCTGCTCAGACAGTCTTAAGGATGATTTAGACAACTTTACAAACATTGTTGTACAGAATAATTGCTAAAAGTGCTTAAATTTTTTTTTAACATTTATACTTTCAAACTTTGTAGTAACTTCTATTAAAAGTTCATTACTTTAAAGTTGTGCATGAACTGGACATTCTACTGACATGGCCAAGTTGTTTTAAAGTGAATGTTTAGGCAGAAAAGAGTGTATAAGTGGAAGAGAGACAGAAATGCGTCTTGAGCATTGGAAGAACGCAAATCTACGGTCAGCATGCACAATAAAAACTTTTCTTTTTAACTCAGTCCCAGCTGGCCCTCAAAGACAGCTGCATTTACACGAAACCCCTAATTAACCACACAAATACATTTGACATGCACGTCAACACAATCTGATGATCTGCCAACTATTAATTAAAAACCATTATTTGGATTTTATGTACTTCCATTTATTGGACAGATCTTTATCAGTTTTTAAAAGACTTTTCTCACTCTTTGTCTCTTGCTGTCTGTTGCTTCCATATAGATTTAATAGACAACATGTTTTATAGTTTTATTGATAACATATTCCAAAGCCATAAATAATGTAAACTGGGTTCAGAGCACAGCCACTAAGGCCAAAAGAAACATATACACATGGTCAAGGCTATAACCCTTTTAAAACCATTTTAATGATGAATATTTATGATGTCCTATTATTAAACCATATAAAACCAGAGTAATACCATGCTTGTGCATTCTTCCATGCCTACAACAATTGTATATAGTATTTAAACAACAGTTTTGACAGTCTTAGAGGGCCTTGTAAAGTCCTAACTAAGCTCAGAAACCTGGACCAAGTAATTCATTCTTAAAATGTCTAGGGCAGGTCTATGAGTGGAGTTTTTGGTTGTCCAAGACAAGCCTCCAATTTATGTTAAGACCCAAAATTATTTCTCAGAGGTTCTAGGTGTATGATTCTCACTTTGAGTACAAGAGGTCAATCTTAAGCATTTGCAAACACAGTGTATCTCTTTTCAGATTAAGTTTTAGGAGACATTGCATATGACACAGTGTTCATAGGGTCACACAAGCATACATGCATGCATAGATAGAAGTACAAATAAACAAAACCAGACTCACCCATAACGCTTACACACACTTTAATGCAAATGCCCTCTATGGATACGAGTGAATTATTTAGTTGTATATAAAACACTATTAACTGATTTTCTGTGTCTTGAATTATTAATTTGTAAAGTTGCTGGTGGAGGGGGTGGGTGTTGGGGGGTGGTGTACATGATGTGTATGTGTATCTTGAGAAAGTGAGTAATGAGAAGAGAAATAAAGAAGAGGTAAAGACAGGAAGACGGGTAGGGGTCAAGTACAGGAAATGAAACCTAATACCTTAACAAGACCTACAGCAAAATGGTCACATTGCATCCTATATATTTAGACCAATATTGGACATGGACATTGGATACAGGAAAGTATGTGGAGGACAGTGTAAAGCTATAAAATCCCATTATTTATAATATGTTACTTTATATTAAAAGATAAATAGACAGACTTTAGTTTATTTGACAAAAGGCAGGTAGATTTATTAGGAAAATGTGGTTCTTGCCGATGCAGCCATACTGCTAATGTGGTCTCTGTGGTCGCTATTTAGTAATAATAACGTTACTATTTAGTAAAAATAACAATAATACTACCAATTCATTTTTTAAATCAAGATTATTTCTGTAGCGCTAAAAGAGCTCTGTAGTGTTTGTTACTACAGCTACAGTACAGAAAACTATCCTATAAAAACATACAATGCTCTGTATTGCTAAGGTATTCTGAGTAATTGCTAGGTTCTTGCTTACTAGTCACTTTATTATTCTGGTTTCTATATAAGCCTTGGGTCCCTCCTTCAATGTACTGTATGCCTGTTGGATTTCCACAACATTTCCCAAACAAAAATTGTAAATCTGATCACTTCGTGATTGCACTCCAACATCTACAGACATATTTACGAAGATTGTTTTATTACAGCATATTTTGATATCATATTTTGAGCTTGCGTCATGAAGCCACAGCAATTTTAGGTAAAACACATTGACCCACAGCAGCTAAAGCTGGCTGTCAGCAGCTGTTTTCTCTCCACATGTTGACACTAAACAGCTGCTAATGTGCTCAATCTGATGAATAGGCAGCAAACACTAACATCCCAAATGATATTCCATGCTTTCCCAGAATAAAGGCCCTGAGAACGGAATAAATCAGTATTACCATTTATAGTGTTCAAGCAGACCACAAAACCTCACAGTTATCCACATAATGCCTGTTCAGTGATGCTCAAAAGCCTGTATCTTTCTGAGGACGTCAGGTAGGAATACAGGCATTTTGAGAAAAAAGTGGCCCTGTCAGGCTGTGTGTCCACCAAAGCGGTTTTAATGCAGCAATGCTATTTTTTAAAACGATTTGACTTTGCCTTTTTTTCAGTCACCAAGAAAATGTTCAACTGGTTAAAACACAGCACTCGCCAATGTCACTTTTGGCCCAGCCAAAAGTTCTTTCAACTTTTTTTTACGGCCTCACACACAACAACCCTATTCGTTCCTTAATTAAATGTACTGTGAATACTCTTTTGTCTGAAAATGAAACATACCTGATCATATTACGAATAGCCCACCCAAAATTGAAAAAAGTGAAAAAGGCATAATTTTTGCAATTTCTTTTGGTACTGCTAGTGGTATAGAAGTTACAATATCAGTGCAATTATAACCAGTTCAAAATCATTTGAAAACAGAATGGCAATAAAACTTTACAAAGGTGAAATTAGAAGAGCAGAGCTGTGGTTTAAAGTGCATTTGCACACACTTGGTCTTTAGAGAATTTTGCTGCATGCTGTGAAAAATAATAGTGATTGCACTGAGTGCAATGGGTGTGTTTTTTAAAAGCAATTAGTTAGGTTTTAATGTACAATGTTAAAACAACCCATCAATCCACAGATTGATCAGTTTTCTCTCCCTTTTCCCCTCTCCCTACGTAAGTGAAACACTTTCCTCCGGTTCCTCTCTGTCTACCTTTTTCCTTTTGCTTTCTCATTTAGATGTTTCACACGTGCTACATGTATTCAGCTGTACTACATCAATGTTTTATATAATCACTTTATAGAATATGCCATTTCACTGTAAATTGTTATTAACTGGCTCTCCAATATGTTACTGTATGAAGTTAACTGTCATACTGGCAGCCGATAAGACATAAAGGATATGAGGATATGTCAATAAAACATTTTAGTGCCTGTAGGTCAATATGTTCAGCCCATGTTGTCTAAGCACCCTGTATGGACCTCTATTGACCAACCTATAAATGCATACACATAACTCACTGTCAGTTACACAAGGCCACAAATTCACACAGATGATGATGTAAGACATTACACTTTTATTAAATACAATGTATAGGTATTAGAAATCATATAGACAAGGATGCTTGATTGTAGATTGAGTGGATAGATGAGTGGATAGCTGTATACTTCTATAAAATAAAATCACACACTACTTGATACTTTGTTGTATCAGCTTTTTCCTGACTATGTCAAGAACACTTTTCCCAGTTGTCAGTAGACATATGTGAAAAGTATTAAGAAAAGAATCCAAAGGAAAGAATTTAATTTAATGTTGCAGACACCTGCAGGTTGGCTTAAGTGTGGACAGTATTTTAGCCTATAGACATCTGAAACATTGGAATAGAGTACATTTAAAAGAGCTTGTTTAAAGTCACAGTTCATTGTTCTGTCTCATGATGCTTGTGGATTTTTGTGTAAGGCAAAACTAACCCAAACCACCAAACCGTCCCTAATAGTTACACATTTGTAACTATTTCTCAGTTTGGGTGAATCCTTGACAAGAATATGTCCCAATAATATTTCAGCACAAAAAACAATATAATAAAATTAGAACATTCATGTCGTTTTAAGAAAATTAGACCTAGAATAATTAGACATTATTTATTTATTTTGTATTATGACATTTTCATTTCAACTAAGCAATTTCTCCCCAAACCACTATTACTGTAAAGAGAAAAGTATTACTAAAATTATAGTTTGTTTTTTACTACAAAATACTGCATTATATAAATAAAAGCCTTATGAAACCTCAAAAGTACATGCAGACACAGTACAATAAAAGGAATTTGGGAGGAATTATGCTTAATTGTCATAAAAACAATGTCACAATAAAAAATACATCATAATGCAAAACATTTTAATGGTAGGAACATTGCTTCGTTTTCTTTATGTTAAGTAATTTGTTTGTTTCTTTGTTTGACTGATTTATTCATTTTCGGCTAAATTATGACCTGAACAAGTTTTCATGAGATTCACTTATTATGCCAAACATGAAATTTTTATCATCTTTTCATCAATACACCCCCTTCCTCTCTATCCCATAAGTATTCACTCCTAATCAAATACAAAAATACTAACTATTAATAATAGTATTCATAATTAATTTGATATAACAATAAATAAATATAATAATAAAATAATTTACAAGTGAAAGTCACATTAAGAATAAAATAAAATTTTAAAGCTGAAATGTTGTCATGGTGATAGCCCCATTTTTTACTGTAAACAAATTTGAATATTGAATATTTTGTTTTAAATAAATATTTTGTTCCGTTGATTCATTCTGGCACCGATTAGTGTGCAAAATCTCACACGGGAGTAAAGATTAACAGTGCAATAATAAACATTACACAAACATAAGTACAATTTGAAAGAATGTTGTGACAAAGCTAAAACAGTCATTTATGCATAATAAAAATGTAAGAAATGTGGATTAAACTGAGTTATGCAGTTTATCTCCTGTTCTCCTCTGCCTTCTCTTTTTATCATGTTTCCCTCCCCTCCACCTGATTGTAGCTTAGTCTATAGAGAGTTGGTGCTAATAGTAGACATTTGTCCTGTAATTAAATATATATTACTCCATAGCAGTTGTATAACCAGAAGCTTGAGTACTACATTAGTGCTTCAGCATTGTAGTAAAACATGGCAAACGAGAAAGACAGAAAGAAAGAGGTTGTAATTTCACCATAATCAGCCACTTTGCTCAATTAAGCTGGTGCAGTACATGCACACTGACAGTATTGCTCTGGACACATTTTAATGGGTTAGTCTGCCATTTCAGATTTGCTCAGTAGCGAAAAAGTCCTGTCAGAATCTAAAAGCTATAAATTAAAGTGAAAACTGCATTGGTAACTTCCAGTTCTAAAAACACACGTATTTTTATACATAGAGAGAGAGAGAGAGAGAGAGAGAGAGAGCGAGAGAGAGAGAATCGCAGTTTATTACTGTTTATTACAACATTAAGTTCATGTTCAGCTGTACACTACCAGCTAAAGGTTTGGACACACCTGACTGAAGTTATGTTTTTCATGATCTCAAGAAAATTATTTTAAATCTAAAGGCTTATGCTTAAATGTCTGTAAAACTAAAAGTATACATTTCTTTACAAACAATACAAGCCTTTTTATTAAACTGGTTAGTAAAAGTTAAATATTTCAACAGGTATCCTGCATACATGGGAACTTTTAATACCATTCAAAAAAGTCCGAAAATGCACATTATTATGTTGGTTGAGTGTAAAGAGTTGTAATCCTTATTAAAAGCTCAAACATGAGAATGTTTTGATTTAACATTTTACTATAATAATTCCATTTGTTGCTTGATAGTTTTGATGTCATTACTTTGAAATGTGAAAAATACTAACAAATAAAGAAAGAGTAGATGTGCCCGGACCTTTGACTGGTACTATATGACATGTATATAAAAAGTACAGTAGCTGTATGTTGACAGGAGCAAAAATAGTTCAGTGAGCAGGAAATAAGTTGTTTGTTACTCTTCACAATCTTTTGCAGCATTGAACCCAATGACAAAGATCAATTTAAGGTTAACAAATAGAATTATTGAGTATGCAGTGAGTTCACTTGGTCCATAAGTTGAAAAAGGTCAACCATGTGGAATTTTGTTTCTGCTGCAATTAAAATGTGGTCAGTGCACGTCCTTCTATGCCATAATGTTTTGTTTAGAAAAACATAATTTATAGTCATAATGTTAACAGAAAAGATCTGTTGCCAGTGTATCGGGACAGTTAAGTTGAGAAGAGAAGCGTTGGGTGTGGAGAAGAACAATGAAGGTATTAAATCTGGAGGAGAGGGGAATGCTGGGATGGATTGAAGAAGGGGGCAGTTTTGGGAACCATGTGCAGTCACAAAAACATAACATGCTCTCTTATCCTAGGATGTCCAGGTACATGGGTGATGCCTTGGCTAGGTTGAGGAGCAGGTTGTGGATCTCTTTGATGTTAAGTCGGGTGTGTGGCTCTCTTTGCCAGCATCCAAGCATCAAGTCATAGACCTCCTTAGGACAGGTCCGGGGACGCTGCAGTACACGACCTTGGGTGATACACTCAATCACCTACACAGAATAAGAAGCCAAACATCAAACACAACAAGCAAATGTGCATTGTTCCTTTAACTCAGTTGGTATAATATGGCACTAGCAATGCTAAGTTTGGCAGTAGCACTGCTAATCTGGCTAATGATTTTGATTCCCACATAACCTAAATTTGGTTCACAAGGGTTGTAGAGAGGCCACCTTAAAAAAGGCATTTTACTGCATTAACATAGTTTTGCATATGAAACAGAATGTCTTGGCATTTCAGCATGAATCTTAGTGTTTGTGTACCTCATTATTTGAAAGCTGGTACCAGGGTTGTTTCCCGTAAGTGAAGATCTCCCACAGCACTACTCCCAGACTCCAGACGTCACTCTCTGTGGTAAACTTTCTATACATAATACTTTCTGGTGGCATCCAACGAATTGGCAGCATTGTGTGACCTCCAACCTAAATATGGGAAACAGATAGAACAGACTTGTTGGAATCATGGACTAATGGTTTTGTTCTCTGGTCTTAAGAATGGTTTTGTTGTCTGGTCTGATCTTAAAATCTGCACATGGAAACGGTAATTTAATGCAATTGGCAAAACGTGGTTATGGGTAGAAATATAGGTGTGTCAATCTGGTTTTGCTTAAACTCTTCTTTCCCCAGTAAAAGACCAAAGTTTAAGGTATTACCTGACCTTACAAGTTGCCAGCCTATTAAGCATCTAGCTAATGCTAATGGAAAAGATCCATACAGACTTTTAGAGCACAAGTAGTCAATTAGCAGTTTGTTGCAACCAGAGCATTGCTCAATCCAGTGAGCTCTCAGGCAAATGCTGACAGTATTCCAGGACCTTATATAGTGCAGTAAGTCCCTCTGGATTTGGATGCTGTAAGCTTGGGGAGTTGGTCCGGCCTGGAGCTCAACCCCAAAACCAGTCATTTCATTTATTAGCTTTCTACATAATGCGCTACCTCTGAAATATTAATTATGAAATTGCGGTTCAGCATGTGGATTAGTCTCAGATTAATTGGTTTAACATACTGAACTCATCAAATATTAAGGTTGAAAGCTTTTAAGCTTTTTCAGTGGTCCCATAATGGAACTATAGATTGGAAGTGTCTACTACACAAGTACTACTAAATCCTGCAATCAAACACACACACACACACACACACACATTGGCATATGTGGTTTATAAGGACTCTTCATAGACGTAATGATTTTTATACTGTACAAACTGTATATTAAATCCCCCAACCCTACCCCTAAACCTAACCCTCACAGAAAACTTTTGGCATTTTTAATTAACAAAAAAAAATCACCATTTAGTATGTTTTTAAGCGATTTGGTTTATGAGGACACAGGAAGTGTCCCCATAAACCATCTTTACATTGTTATACACATGTCATTATACACATTTGTGTCCTCGTAAACCACATATTCAAACACACACACAGACAAAATTCAGACAAAAACAGTTTATACCATCCTTTGCTGTCATAACTGGTTTAAGACGAGCAAGGTGGGTCTTGGTAAATTGGTTATTGTTGCAAGTTCACCAGCTAAGTATGCAAATATTTGATTACTACATTTTGTACAATAAATAAAAATGTGGAATGATACAATTGAGAAATGACAAAAAATAGTAGGGTGGGTGGGACTTTATTTTATTCATTGGGACTGGATCACCAGAATGGTTTCAATTTATAGGGGAGGGGTTTGAAATCTAAGACTAGTAACACCCCTATTAGTAAAAAATAGTTTCACAGGCAGCAAGCTAGATATTGTGCTTGGATGAAAGATTACCATACATATGCAATACACACTAAGATCAAAATTTAAAATGTTCAACTTGAAAGACTAAAATGATGGGTGTACTGACTTAGATTTCACTTAGAAGAAACATAGATTAAAAAGGCTTTTTTAGGATTTTACTATGTTTATTGTGTATGGGTTATAATGAATTAATGTGGCTTTATAAGAACGTTATAAAGGATTAAATTTTGTGGTTGCATAACATGCTTTCACAACATAACTCCACCCATCAGCCGCTGCTTCCTTTGACCAGCTGTTTCTATGGAAACTGATGTCCTATAGGCCTAATCAATGGTGTACTCAGCACGCACACACTTCCACTGACCTGCATTTGAATCTCAATGGAGGCTCATGAAATGAAGATGTGTGTCATGATATTTATCAGTATTCAGTTATAAATGAAAGTTACTGGCGCAGTGAAGACGGTTATCTAATGCATCATTCAGCACACCTTTCAATGGCACTAAATATCTAAATGAAAAACAAGATAAGCACATATGTTACTCTTAAACCATACATTATTACTACTGTCTTTTCTCTGAATTTCTGTCCTCTAGTGCAAGGTTACTACAGGAGCCACCTTTAAATTAAAATCTTAAAATCTTTTTTACTGTTTTCCTAACTTAGGCCTCTCTTTGTCTCTCTCGCTCTCCCTCTGTCTCTTGTTCTTTCTCTCTCTCTGTAAGCCCACATGCTGAATATGGAGGTGAATACTAATGAGAGATCTTTAATGACTTTTTCAGTTTCTGACGGATTGCGCAAGTGCTCTTTTCATTTTCTTTGTTGTTGCCATAGTAACCCCTCTTTCCTGTTCCCACGCCACCTTCCTCCCCAACTCCTAATCTGAGAGAGACTTACTGACAGTAGAGAATCAGGACACACACACACACAAAATTTCTGCTAATATCACAATTTCTGCTCTGTCTTTGGGGTCAAGGTGTTCAAATAGCTGGTATTTAGTGATACATATGTAGCATATTAAGCTACATTTATTTATATTGATTTATACATTTACTGGGATTCAGATTTGAATACTTTTAGTGTCCTTATGAAGCCAGCATTCATTTTCAGCTACTGGAACTGTAACAATGTAAGTTGATGCTGATTTAATCAGTTTAAGGCCTAACAAATTTGTGGTAAGGGGAGAGACATGTCAATGTAATGGCTGACACTAATAGCTGATAATTATTTTTATGCTTGACCGTTGATTTATAATATTAGTTATAGCTAATAGCTAATATTATAAATCTATACTTTTTGTCTGTTGCTATTTTTAAAATATTTGTATTTTTAAAAAAAATATGATTTATTAACGGTTTAAACAAGATTATAACATCACTTATTATAACTTAACAAGAGGCATTAATATGACCTGCTTTTGATATTGGCCAAATCAGAATAATGCTGATTAAAATGCTAATGAAAAATGTCAGCTGATACAACTGGCCCTTACAAAGTACTTGGATGTTTATCCCACACTTCGTTACACACACAAAACTACACAAATAAACTATATATATGCTGTTAAAAATCAAGAATAAATTGATTTTAGGATTTTCTGGTTGTCAAACTTGATCTCATATATCCACTAAAAATCACCAGTTGGTTAAAGGTAGTTGCAAAAATGGCACTGAAAATTAGACTTAGATGTGGGAAGCTCTAGCATTATTTGTTTACAGATGCCATTTGCTTTAATATTTTGACATTCATTACAATGGCATGTGTCTTATGTGCGGATAAAGTGTCCAAATACTTTTTAGGGCCACCACATAGTTCCATTTCTAAATGAGGGAGTAAGGTACAGAGTAAAAGACTAGTAAGACTAGAAAGCAAAGCTTACCCGATAGTAATCTGTACTGTAAACATCTCGGGACATTCCAAAATCTCCAATCTTTACTAGGAGGTTTTCCCCAACAAGGCAGTTTCTTGTTGCCAGGTCTCTGTGAACAAAGTGTTGGGAAGCCAGATACACCATGCCTGCGGCGATCTGCTGCGCAATGTGCAGCATCTGCGACTGAGTGAGCTCCACCTGTTGCTGCACTTGTCCATCGGCCATCAGGACTGCATCAGGACCATGAGCCCTGCAGGTGAACAGTGGAACATTCATTTCAACAACCTTGATTTTATAGTCCAAAGACGGTCCAATGACCATCAGCATCCTAATCGATCATTTTGGTTTCAGAGAGACTGTTTACCCATCATAAGTTTAAAGTGATATTGTACCACAATAGTGGGCATTCTGTGCTCTGATTGTCTGTTTTTTTACGTTGGTGATAGATTTTAACCCATGAATTAAAATGATTAGGACTATCATCTTACAAGGACAAAGTAATTAAAGGGAGAAAGTGATTAAGCTGTACTGGAATCTGATACACATAGATGTGTTTGAGCAGAACTGTACCTGAGAAACTTGTTGAGATCGCCGTGTTTCATGTACTCAAAAACCATAATAAGGGGGTTGCTCTCAACACACACACCATAGAACGTGACAATGTGTTCATGCTGGAGATTAGTCAACAGCTCAGCCTCACGATGGAAGTCCTTCTTGGCATTCTCACTGGCCTCTTTTAAAGTCTACAAACACACAGAGCACATAAAAAACTTGAAATGCCCTGAAGACCTGTATTTAAATTTATAACAGGCTACACCACTGTTGTTTTGACTAATTGAAACAGCCCGCCATCTTTAGAAATATATTACCTTCACAGCAACTAAAATTTTCTCCTGGTCTATTGACAGGTTGTAGCATTCGGCAAGGAAGACTTTCCCAAATGCTCCCTCTCCAAGTTCCCTCTTCAAGACAATGTTGTGTCTCTTAATGTGCTGAACAACTGTCATAAAACAGAACAATTGCATATTTATATCACACAGTGGGGGTTTAAATGTGCTTAAATGTCATTATAAATGATGCCATCTATAATTTGGTTAAATTTTAATGGTTTTAAAGTTGACTTTGTTTTCTTGAAATATAATTTATTATTTTTCTCCTGTGAATTTTGGAGTGAATTATGACCTGGTCATGCTTTGACAGTACTTATTTGGAACTCAATTATTTTTGTGGATGCTTATGTATGTAAGAAGTCATTTATCAGATGCTTTTATCTGAAGTGACTACAGTGCACTCATTACAGCAACCTAAGGGAAAGTGCCTTGCTCAAGGACACAACGGTAATAGCTCATAGCTCAGTCCTCCAGGGCTCGAACCAGCTCCTTATGGCTACCAGCCCTGAGCTTTAGCCATCACGCCACACCACCTTCATAAGTAGTTATAGGCAATCTTCACTGAGGTAAAGAAATCAATAGCTTAGATCAACTTTAATGCTTGGCATTGTCAATATTACAGTACAGTGATGAAAACACATCATAAAACCAGAGAAGCAGATCTGATGTATTCACTTGTTAGACTGTGAGAAAACATTATAGATATATATGCTTAAAAGAATTTGATGAGAAATGTTGAGTTCATATTCAAATCTCTAATATTTAAATAAATCAAATACTGACTAAAAATCAATTGTGACTTTTATTTCCTATGAGAAAGGTTTATATTCTACTAAATGCTGAGTGTCTAGGAGTTTAGATCATAAAACAACAGCCTGTATTTCTGGACATCTGCAACCAAAATTAATAAATGCGTGCTAGAGATGATCTTAGATATAGTAAAAAAGATATTTCAGATTGTGTTTATGTGCCCAGGCATTTCTTAAAGTGAGGACAAGATGGAAATAAATCCAGATTAATCAGCTATTTAATGTGCTGGGAGAGAGATAAAGAGAGAGAGAAAACAAGATAGAAAGAGAGAGAAGATTCTGAACAGACATGGCTCTTGGAGATTTATTCTTAATGTAATTAAGAAATGCTTTTGAAGAAAAACAAGCCAGTCAGCCGATTACATTAGTAAGAGCTGCATGGTGAGGCTGCATCGATCTACAGTAACTGACTGTACAACATAACCCTATATTAAAAGTAAAGAGAGTTGGACAAGATGTAAAAAATGGCATCAAATGTATAGGTCTAACATGGTGCGCTGTTTGTGTGCATATGCTTATTTTTGGTGACTTTCACAAAACCTGCCAAAATCATTCAGGTTATATTTCATGCCAAAATCTAAAAATCTAAGTTACACTTTGGATAAAAATTACAGGACTATTACAATATTTTGCATTGTGACATTGTTTGTATGATAATTAACACATTTTTAACTTTGACTCTATTACCATAATGTGAAAACATTATTAAACATCACTTTCATTATTACAATGCTAAAAACCTAAAGAATGGATTATTTTTAATGATTTATTATTAATACTGTGAAGTATGGTTGTAATTTGTTGTACAAAAATATTTACAGTACTGTCACAGTCTTTGTCTTTATCATTATTTCATTACACTCATCAAGCTTAATAGTTCAATCAATTATATTTAAAATATTTAGGGAGAATGGCATGATGATTAAAAATAATTTCTCGTAATTACTGTACATTAATGACCAAAAAATTCATAGAGTAACAATTTTACTTTTTACAAGGGGCTGGGGAGGTTGTATTTGTGTCAAGAAAATAATGTCACAATGTAAAAGACCTTGGTTTTAAGATTTCTGGTTTCTGGTGTTAGATTTTGGGATAAAAGATGTTCTTGATCTTTCTGGTAACTTGAAATTCTTCAAGTTAAATGTTATTGCAAAATGTTATTGCATTGGTTATCTAGACAGCACAGACAGACAGACTCACAGGTATCAGATTTGAGCAGACTGCTGGTGCTGCGGAAGTACTGTGGGTTCTCTATGACTGGAATCTTGGTCATGCCGATGATTACTGCATCTGCATTCATGTCAGAAGACGAGGGAGTATTGGATCCATTGGACACATGGTGAAGAGGGCTGGCAGAGTCATCATCATTATTGATGACTGAGGAAGGACCTGTGTTGAAAAAAAATACTCAGACTCACTGTTTAAAACTGTATATAAAAAAATTATTTTTATATACAGTGGTATAAAAAGGTTTGTTGTTGGTATGGGCACTCTCCCATCCCCTTTTATGTTGGTCTTTTGCACAATAAAATCTTTCAATGACAAAATAAAAAAACAACTGAATTTTATTTATGTAGCGCCTTTTACAATGTTGCATTGCTTCAAAGCAGCTGCTTCAACTAATTAGATACTAGGTTTGTAGCTGAACTAATGAAAACTACCAAAGATTTGGACCATTTTAATAAATGGACATGCATTACAAATACCTGTCATTATGTGTGAAGGCTCGTACGTCTCTCAGTGGTCTATGAGAGGATAATGTTTTCAGACTGCCTCTTAAAACAATATATACTTTTGAGACTATGCAACATTTAGTCAATTAACATGATAGATGATAGGTATCATATTAAGCAAGATATGCCATTTCAGCTAACATGGAAATGGCGTACAGAAGGAAGGTAACATTTTATGGGACGGGGTATAAGGGATTTCAATAATACCATAAAATATCTGAACATTACACAATGAAAGAGAATGGGAGACAAAGAAAGAGCAATATAGCAGAGTCTTTAGGACTGTACGCTAAAAGCAATATTAACAATTTACAAAATCCTAAGCTAAGTTAAATGTCAGCAGTAAGCAAGCCAGCAGGCTGACCATGGCAAGGAAACAAAACTTTAATGATGTATAAATGGGAAAAAAAATACCTTGGGAGAAATCAGTTTCATCCAGGAGGGCCAGTTCCTCTCTGGCATGTTAAAGCTCCAATTTGTAATTTTCTTGGATATAAACGGAGAATTGATAATACTGATTTATAATTATATATTGATTTAAAAACTCTCGGGTCTGATTGTGTGGCAATATGTGCACTAATATATACAGTAATACATATATAAAAATACTATATTGTATATATTACAGGGGTTGGACAAAATAATGTAAACACCTATTGTAGGTTCATCTTTGTGGAGGCTACTGTGGAAGGAAACCAAATGTTGTGATTTTCTTTTGTTATCTTTTACTACTATGTATTGTCTAGGTTGCATGTCAGTGTAAAATAATATGCATTCAGCAGTGA
The DNA here is from genome assembly GCA_036877585.1 of Botia kubotai. Classification (NCBI taxonomy): domain Eukaryota; kingdom Metazoa; phylum Chordata; class Actinopteri; order Cypriniformes; family Botiidae; genus Botia; species Botia kubotai. The sequence goes on along the minus strand of JAZGTI010008833.1, from coordinate 2,658 downwards.
TTGGTGAGCCAGTTGGTAAAATTGGTGACTTGTCAAATTTCAAAAGGAAACAAATTGTGGCACCACGTTTAGCAGAATCATCTATAACTTTAACAGCCAAAATGATGTTTCAAACGGCAACAGTCTCCACAATTATGACTGTGTATATGAAACATGGCAAGGTTTCATCAGCAGTGAGCAAAAATCAAAACTGTATGATAGGTACCATCAAACACTAAACAGATTGTTTCCAAACAACAAAGAACTACCACAGCAATGTGACCGCAGAACTCAATATCACCTTAAAGACCTTGTTTCCATAAAAGCGGTTTATAGAGAACTTTACAAAGTCAACAACTATGGAAGAGCTGCAATTGCTAAATTATTAATCACAGACACCAATGTCAAAAAGAGGAAACATAGTGTCATGATCATTAAGCCTGGAGAGCTGAAGACTGGAAATGAGTGATATGATCTGATGAATCAAGATTTACACTATCAGCAGGTCAAGTTGTATGGAAAACCCCCAAGGAAGCATACAACTAAGACTGCCTGGTTCCAACTGTCCAACATGAGGCTGGATATGTTATGATTTGGATGGCCATTTCTTAATATTCTGCTGGCACTATTATTGTCCTACATGGTTGAGTTACTGCCAGCAAGTGTTTGGTATATATATGGCATATATAGCCAAACCAATTTTACTGCAGGGGCCACTACTGGTGTATCCAAATATTCATACACCATATTGCCAAAAGTCTTCGCTCACCCATCCAAATAATTGAATTCAGGTGTTCCAATCACTTCCATGGCCACAGGTGTATAAAATGAAGCACCTAGACATGCAGACTGCTTCTACAAACATTTGTGAAAGAATGGGCTGAGAACAGTACTTGTCTGACTGCATTGTGCCAACTGTGAAGTTTGGTGGAGGGGGGATTATGGTGTGGGGTTGTTTTTCAGGAGCTGGACTTGGCCCCTTAGTTAGCATACCAAGAGATTTTGGACAATTTCATGCTCCCAAATTTGTGGGAATGCTTTGGAGATGGCCCCTTCCTGTTCCAACGTGACTGCGCACCAGTGCACAAAGCAAGGTCCACAAAGACATGGATGAGTGAGTTTGGTGTGGACCAGCTTGACTGGCCTGCAGAGAGTCCTGACCTCAACCCGATAGAACACCTTTGGTATGAATTAGAGCAAAGACTGCAAGCAAGGCCTTCTCGTCCAGTGTCTGACCTCATAAATGCGCTTCTGGAAGAATGGTAAAAAATTCCCATAAACACACTTCTAAACTTTGTGGAAAGCCTTCCCAGAAGAGTTGAAGCTGTTGAAGCTGCAAAGGGTAGGCCGACGTCATATTAACCCTATGGATTAACAATGGGATGCCACTTAAGTTCATATGCGTCTAAAGGCAGATGAGGGAATACTTTTGGCAATATAGTGTATATATATACATAAGTACATACATATGTATATATGTAAATGCATATTTAGATATACCAACAAAAAATGTTGTAAGAGGCCCCTGCAGTGAAATTGGTTTGGCTATCTTTGTACCAAGTAAGCCATTCTCCTGGAACAATATTCCTAAAGCCCAATCTTAGCCCTAACCCTAACAATAAAATCAGCATTAATGAGTGCTTGATAAAAATGTTGTTGTAGGAACAAAGTAGCCTGTTGATTTTGAAATCCATCCTATTACTAGTGCATATACTGCATAGACAGCATATTTATTTTGAGGTGAATGAAAATGAGGAATGTGGAGAATAGAAGTGCAGTCCATTCAAAATCTGTTTTTGCTGTCTTAGAGTCTTAAAAATAATTTTTAGGCATTTTGTCATTATGCAGAAATAATAATCATTTGGAACGAATATTGTTACAGCATAGCCATACCACTGACACCTGCAAATGGTCTGATGCTTTTTAACGTTAAACTAGCCTAGTGTATGCCACTTCCTGTAAATGCCCACGTATATGTAAAGTTATCAATCACAGATCAATCACAGTACATTTCGTTTTTATGCACTGTTAAGGAGGTGGGGTTATCATGAATGTGATGAAGACCTGCGTGACCTTACAGAATTTGCATAAAGACAATAACGCATGAAACAGGCCTGTGGGCATGTCATCTGAAGTTGAGATTATACAGGGGTTGGACAATGAAACTGAAACACTGGCCAATTTAGTGTTGGAGGTTTCATGGCTAAATTTGACCAGCCTGGTGGCCAATCTTCATTGATTGCACATTCCACCAGTAAGAGCAGAGTGT
>JAZGTI010008832.1:0-19610 GCA_036877585.1 Botia kubotai | reverse complement strand
TGTTATTCTAGTGTAATACAAATGTGTGTAAAACCTGATAATCTGTGTTATTCTAGTGTAATACAAATGTGTGTAAAACCTGATAATCTGTGTTACTCTAGTGTAATACAAATGTGTGTAAAACCTGATAATCTGTGTTATTCTAGTGTAATACAAATGTGTGTAAAACCTGATAATCTGTGTTATTCTAGTGTAATACAAATGTGTGTAAAACCTGATAATCTGTGTTATTCTAGTGTAATACAAATGTGTGTAAAACCTCATAATCTGTGTTACTCTAATGTAATACAAATGTGTGTAAAACCTCATAATCTGTGTTACTCTAGTGTAATTTATATATGTTCCAAAAGCATCGCATGTGCTTCAATGGAAGCAAGGAAATCTGACCTTTTGTACAAATGCAGTGTCAAATATTTATTATATTATTATTATTATTATTATTATTATTGTACATTGTACAGAATAACATTTCTTTCTTTTGTTTTACTTTATCATTTTTGTCTTATTACTGTACTTCGTATTCTTTATTTACTTTTATTTTGCTTTTAATTTCCAAGCTAAATTCCAAATGTTCTTTAAGGTCTTAAACATTTTAACATCACTCAGTCAATATCCTGTCTGCCAGATTATTACTTATTCTTTTCACTAGTTTGAAAAATAGCTGTAATTCATAGTTATCACAAAAATGACTACTGACCTGGAGCAAGATTTTCCAGCACCGATTTGAACAATAGAGGTTAACTCTCTTGCATTCATTTCAACAAACCAACCAGATCTACAAAGAAAACACACTGTTCATGCACTGTTCAAGTCAAAACTGTTGATCTCAGGATATTTTTTAAAAGTGTTCCAGCTGTGTCCAAACATGTTTTGGCTGCATTTACAGTATCTCTGGTATGTGAGTTGGGGCTACTTCAATAGTCCCCCAATGAGCACAGCGCTTTCTTTGCTAACATGCTGTCAGAGTTAGCTGTCAGAAAAAGACTGCTGGTTTTGTGTGTTTAGTATTGTGTGGGTTGTACTTTCATTTTGCTTGTCCAGGACTGTGAAATTCATTGAATTTGTGCCTTGGGGGAGTGGTGTGGTTATTCAAGTCAGCGCATGCTCTGTGAAAATCACAGATACAACTCGTGCTCTGCAGCAATGCAGCTTTTAAAGGATTTGACCGATAAAAGATCTGCATCTGTATGTAAATACGTCTGTCAGCAGCTCTGCTTCAGTGCAACGTGGAGTTAATAGCCTTATGCAATCAAACAAGAAAATAGAATAAACAATTAATTCAGTTAATATAAAGCCACAGAGATTGTGTTAAAATAAAATTCACACTCCGTTCAAGAAACCACCTTAGAACACAAACTTATTTAAGATAAAGTATTCCCAGCCCATATTGTCACATTGACCAATACGTTTCAGTTTGAAGTTTACACTTCCTTAACTGTCTAGGGAGCTCATTGCCTAATACGCTTATGCTCAGTCACTATTCAATGAAGACAACTACAGTACCAGCAACATAAAATGAAAGCACACCACTCATAGACAAACCTGATGTAACATACATAATCCTGCAGTAGCACACACAAACAACAGCACAGCAGGTCTTACTCACCTGACGCTGCCTTTGATCCAATACTACTGGACTTACAAAGGAACAGGTCCCATCTCTTTCTGAGCCGCAGCTATAGCAGTATCACATCAGATAAGAAGAGCCAGGCAATGAGGGGCAGAATGGAGAGTCCCTGTCAGTTTGTGACACAGTTGTGCTGTAACTTGAACTAGCTCACCTCTCCAGGTGCATTCTGGGAATGCTTAACAATGTGTATAAACACACCCATAGGTATAAATCTCACAGCCTGAATACCTCACCAGAACAGGGAGGGTTAATTTTGGTATGCAAATGGCGTACCATGATAAGAAAATCTTAATACAATGTTTAAGGAATGAATCTGATTAATCAGTTCCTCTAGAAACATTACACACGGATTATTTTGACACTGTATATGCCTTGTGATCAGCTACAGCTTGTTTAATAAAAGTTAAATAATACTCAGTAGGTGTCAAGTAAAAAGTGGAATTCAGATACAGTAATAAATTAAAAATCAAAGAAAAAACAGTGCAAAATAAATACGAAACACAGTGATTACACAGTGATTGAAGTTTTCAGGTGTCTAAAAGCAGTACCAAGTATTTAGTAAAAGTTTATAAATAAGTAAATAACACAAAAGTATTTAAATGTCAAATAAAACCATTTAAATAACTGCCATCTAAGTAGTTTCACTGCTAATAAATGTGCTGTATTTTAAGGGATCTAATTATATCATTACAACATTCCTGAAGGCTTTTCATTGGACCTTAAATCTGTTCCCTCTTTGTGTGATATAAATGCAGCCTCCCTACAACTGGTGCGTATCTACAGCAGAAGTCTTTAGGATTCATCAAGTAAAGAGACACTCCTGAGTCACAAGATTCAGAAAATGGCACATATGCACATTGACCCTCAACCTTTGTCCAGCATTCTAAACTCATTGGTGTATGCAATAGAACACGTTTTGAAAGACACACTGCCATGCTTTGTCTGTACTTTTCTATACGTGTGCATTTTGCATTCAGTGCATACTGTTTATATTGCATTAGCTTTACTGTAGCTGTTAAAATGTGCAAAGTAAAAAATAAAAACAGAAGCAAGAAGTTCACAGACTGGATGTATTTTCACCCTTTGAAATCTCTGGAGTTGCTAAACAAGAATGAGCATTATTGAAATTTCTGGCATATGGTGTTGAGGCAGTTCTCCTACTACACAGTAGATGGCAGTATGAAATAAGCAACAATGAGTTAAAATCTGAAGGCACTGAAATCATATGGGAGTGTCTGCAATCTTGTAATCACTTCCTGTATTCAGCTAATGATTTACATGGACAGACTAACAGATACTGACACGTAGATCAAAAGAATACATTTGTCCAAACCTGGTCTGGTAGTGTACACAGTTTGCACATATACACAGAATACAAACACACAAATCTCAAATAAATATGCAATAATTCATTTTGGCTTTCAGAAACTCATTTTTACTCAAGGTCATCATGACCACGCATAATAAAAACGCGAGTCCTTCCAACTCACTGTGTACAGGGTCAATATACAGTAGACTTGATGTCAGACTGCCTTGTGGTCCTGGAGACACTGTTTGCTTCAATCATATTGTATTGCACAATGCTGATTGGCTCATCACTGACTGTAATGTCTCAGTGTTTGCCAAACACAGGGGTGACACTGTTAGGAGCAGTGGAGGAATTACAGCTGTCTTCAGTTTTACACAATGAACTTCATATTTAACTTTATAATGAATGTCCACAGTGCTAGATTCTTAAAAAGTGACCTAAATAGTTTCTACGGAATTCATTAATAGCTCAAATATGTTTGAATAGAAATATAAATAAGACATATATATGGTTAAAATGGGCAAGAGGCTCATTTATCATTTTTTTTTATTAAAATACGTTTAAAATGTCTTTTTTTCCTAACCTAAAATATACAATACATTCATTCAATCTTAATAATCTATAAATAGTATAATTATAGCTGCTATAGCATTACATCTTAATGAAAAAAAATATGTAGCTAATTTAAGAAATGTTCATCTTTCAGCTGTGTTTCTTTCAAATGTGATTCTGTGGTTTGGCAGTCATTATAGTTAATTTATTTTAAGTAGACTAAATTGATCAAATAATTGTAAATGAGAACAGCTTTGTTGAGCTTTTGGTTTAAAATGTATGCAGAATTTTAAACAGATCAACAGATCAACAAAGCAGTTCTCATTCAAATTTGTTGGCTTCTGTTGTCAGACAATGAAACGAGTATGAAATAAAATGATTGAATGCAACCCGTTAAAACTATGTGCACGACCGTCTACTGAGGAAAGCTCAGGTTTTTCTTAAAAGTCGCAACATTTGTCTTTTTTAAACCACCCGGTAGGAAACATCCAATAGTATATTGAAGTACTTTGTATTTATAACATTTAACAAACAATACAAATGGGATGTGTTACAGAGGAGACGCCCGCACCGCCTCCTCCACACCACCAGAGGGAACCTTCACCAGAGCATTAACCAGTTTTCATTCGGACTCCATTTCCCATCATGCCTCATACCTGGGACTGACCATACCCACACTCACACTTGTACCTCATTACAGTCACCTATATAAACCACATTCAACACACACAATTGTGAAGTCTTGATTTGCCACGGTTATCATTTCTGAGTGATTCTGCACATTCTGGTCTCCCCAGTTTTTGGTCTTGGATTGTTTATCGGTTTTGACTGTTTCTCTGCCTGCCCTGATTATTGTGATTGTTTATTGGCTTGTAATTGTAATTGGTTTTAATTGTTGTCTTACCCTAACAACGGCTCTATACATGATTTCCAAAATTAACAGCATGTAACTCTGCAGTTAAGATGGTTTTCTAATATTTTAGACCCATTGAGACATTTGCTTGCATAACTTATAAAGTTATAAAATAAACACGCAAAAAAAGATTGTTAAACCACTTCACTTCAGAAATGCTAATTAGTTAATTTTGTGCTTGATTGTGCATCAGAATAAGATGTCTTGCCTTAAAAAGATAAAAGCAGAGAGTATGAGGCATTAAACAGTCACTCAGTCTCCAGCCTAAAATAAATCAGTACATAAGGGCCAGTGAGCAACAGGTGGGTAATTCCATACAAAGGCGACTTGAATGCAAAGGCTGTGCTTGTCATGCTATTGCTATGAGTGAGGGAGGGCTGGTGTGTGTTTCTGAGTCCAACATGGACAGAGGAACACAACTTCTTCATCTGACTTTCAGCAAAGAAAACAGAATATGATTTAATTGGCACAGCGGAATCATTTAGTCTCTGAATCATGATTAAAGCCAATTGTGTAAAATGACGTGGCAGTGTTATACAATAGAATATTATGGGGTTTTATGAAGTAATATTGTTTATTAGAGGTTTTAACTTGATTGCCACAAGCAGAAAACATTGAGACACTCTTAGATTTACAGCAATTCTCTTTGGATTCATTTGATTAAAATCGATCTATATTTCTTTTTTGCCAGCACATTTTTTTATATCCACTATATAAGCTAAACGATAACAACAAAATGTGCTTAAAACATGTTCCCCAAATCCAGATTTGTTGGTATGTGCTGTATCTCTGTATCCCCCCCCCCCCCCCATATCACTGTAAGCATATCCAGCAGCTGACCCTGTCCATCTTCAGCAAACCACATGAGCAGAGCGACACGAACTGACCATACGACCCGTCTGCTACACACACACTCTACCATCATCATTTCAGGATTTTATATGAGGTTGACGAATGGATTTTAAAGCTGATTCACGTTCTGTGGTGAACATGAAGCTCCATAGAAACATTCCATTACTGCTGTTTGTGACATATTTCAGCCTGAATGAGGGGCTACAGAGAGGTGAGTCTCATCCTGTGATTATGGATAACTAACTTTCTGTACGCTGGCTTATCTTGTGCAACCACAGCGCATGCACACAGTTAACCATGGCAGAACCTGTTGAATTACAAATCACTCTGACAACACTGACAGTGTGTACTCACAATGCATAATGTGTATGTCTGTATTACTGTAAACACACCTACAGTCCATTAATGGAAATGCTTTTGTATTATTCTCTACTGTAATACATTGCTTTATTATGAATTATGCAGAATACAACATATAATAAATGTATCATAGTTTTAATATAGTGACCATTAATATAGTGCTCTATTTTCTTTACCAGATCACAATCATAGAAACATTGAAGTTTGTCTTGGAGGGCACATCAATCCCTAACATCTAATAAACTTTCATTTGTGACATGTGACTCTTGCTGAACCTAACAGCAAAATTGTGACCTCAGAGTTTTCAACCTCAGTATTTTTTGAGGTTGAAACCTTTAGTATGTTTGTGATGGTTTTTCAGGCAGCTCCAGATTGGAGTAGATGCAATATAAGCCGACATTATTTCTGGGATACATTCATGCAGGTACTAATCAATACCTTAAAATAACTCCTGAGGTCATTAGTAAAGTATGTCAGCATTCTAGAATGAATTGTTTAACTGCGTGTATGTGTATTTCAGATACTGCTAACAAACTGTAATTCTCATTCAGCTCGTGTCAGAGGTTTGTTGAGGTTAACCGTGTGCCAAAGTTTTACCAAATATTTCAGTACATTTTTGTATTGTATTCCCTAAATCAGTGGTTCTCAACTGGTGGGTTGTGACCCAAACGTGGTTTACAGGTCTGTTCTGGGCATAACCAAATGCTAAATGCAAAAACTACAATGCCAAATAATCATGTTGTAGACAAATAATCATGCATAAATGTCTTTTAGTAGGGACAAGAAAACAACACCCTTGTCTTCTGTTATTGATTTCAAAGGTCATGAATTTTAATCAAGCTTCATTACATTTTGGTATAAATTTATATGACTTGAAAAGTTCAAAAAAGTATGAAAAAATTATGCAAGGTAAAACAAAATATCACTCAACAAATACAACAAATAACAGTTGTATGTGGTTCTATTTTGGGTCACCACTCAAAATCAGAGCCACTGCTTTAAATGACTCTCAATAAGTGATGCCAAATAGTATCGGATGGTCAGGTATAAATTTGATATTGACGTACACGCTATCTCAATCAAATTAAAAGCAACAGTAGCTGTTCTACCTTCATCTGACTGTCAATGACCTGGGAAACAAATATAGATATTTCCTCTCACCCTTCGTGTACAGCACATCTGATAGATGTCATTCACACTGTAAACTACTGGAAAAAATCAGCATTAAGAAGTCAAAATGCATCTTAAAGCACCTTAAAGAACTCAAGCAGTAAACAAAACCACAGATACAATTGCATAGATACATATAGTATATAGATACAAGACACATATAAAAGTGTATAAATGCTGTTGCATTAATGTAGACAACATGATATCAAACCAAACGGCAACACAGGAAAAATCCTTCTGGGATTTCTGGGCCTTTACGTGTCCTCCAAACTGAAGTTCCACCTTTGGCCACTTGAGGGGGCACTTTTTGAAAATATGAGACAACTTTCTGATTTCCTGTGGCAGATTTTTCAAGAAAACAAGTCTGCAGGTACCACAGATGTAGTTCATCACATATAAAAGGAAAGTTCAACAAAAAAATCTGTTAATTTACTCCGGCCATCCAAGATGTAGGTGACTTTTTATTCAATAGGAACCGTAACAAAGATTTTGAGCTCAAATCGTGCTACATTCAAAATAAAATGAAGAGCCAGAATGAAGTAGAAAGAACATTTTTAACATTATTACATGTAATGACAAGTATTCAAAAGTAAACAATGTTCCATTTTTGGCAGAGACTCACCTCGTAAGACCTCAACATATCTTATTATCCAGTATTATATATTATATCCAATAATATATCAACAACAAATTTTCCTTTTTAAATGAACTACCCCTTTACCTATAGACACATATGACAATCAAAATGTGTCGCAATACATTTAATGTTTTGAACAGCCTTTTAAATGAAACAACTGTAAAATTTTATCTAATTACACATGTACATTATGTATTGTGTCTTATTAAATACTTTAGGTTGATGTATGTCTCTTCAATTAGTTGAAAGAGATGCAGCTTTAACTTCTCATCTGCAAAACAGGATGTCATGTTATTTAAGGTAAAATGACACAATTTAGTAAATAAAGTTACTCAGTTACTTCTTTTATATTATATTCTTATTTTATATTATATTCGGTTACTTAAAGTTATTCAGAAAGCGATGAGAGTTCATATAACATGTTGCATATAAGCATTTTTAACTGACAAGTCATGGGTGATGATGTCCTTGGACGCGTTTGAGAGGAGCAGGTGATATATCCGCTGATTCACACGCTGGAAACTGACAGGTTAGGTTGCAACAGAGTGCTAATGCATCCCAGTGAGAAAATGGAGCCGACGGCACACAAGTTGAGTCATGGTGTCAATTAATGAGGCTCCAGCCCCATCACTGGCTGTAACTGATCCGCACGTAAGGAATGCAAACGTAACGTTTACATGTCATGCTTTTAAAAGACATTAAACTAGCTATTAGTTAGCTGGTGTCCCTGCCTAACCATACTGGTTTTAGATTGTTTTTGGCCATTTGATCGCTGACCAACCCGTGAAACCAACAAAATACAAGTTTGTCAAGCCTGGACATGAGCTAGCCTAAAACAGCTAAGACCAGCAAACCACTTTAGGCTGGTTTAAGCTGGTCTTATTTCCAGCAAGTTTAGAGACATTTGATTAAAGTGTCATGATGTCGTTTCATCAGTTTTTTTCACACCTCTGATGTAAAAGGGTTCTATAAAGGGGCATGCTCAACTGTGACACACAACCTGCAGTACAACAATTACATTAGTGAGCAAAGTATAGAGCATCCATTTCTGGTCCAGTGTAATCTGAATATATAAGGAGCTTATGATCTTAAAGAGGAGAATTATTAAAGAGCTGTAACAAAAAACAAAAACAAGTGTGATCATAACAGAGTATATCTTAACATTAAAGTGTGCCAGACCGAACAATTAAACTCCAGTTAAAACATTAATTACATACAAGACATTCCTGCTGAAAGACAACAACAAACTGGCTGACTGATTTTATAAGGCATATTTAATGCTGTTTAATGACTGTGCACAAACATTATGTAACTTTACGTGCATTCACTTGAGGACTTCCAACATCTGACATCCAGAGAACACATAAATGATAAACAAATCTGTTCAGAATGAGTAGAAGTCATTTCAAAGGGACGGTCTACAGCTCATCCAACTGGAAGTAATAATGTTACTATGTGCACTTAAAATTGATTTACAAAATGACAATTTGCACAGAGGGCGTTCCTCGTGTGAATCACACAGAGATTCAGTGAGTTTGAAGTTGCAAGCTAATGATGAAATATCCAATGATGAAATATCATAATGATGAAATAACTTTTAAAATAAACATTGTACGTTGCACACACATTGTAATAATGTTTCACTTTTCTAGTGTAATAAGACTTTAAACACTGAAAGGGCTGAAAAGAAATGACTTTTCATCAGGCCCATACTGACAGCAGTGATTTCCATTAGAAACATGCTCTCCCTCTGTGACCCTCTGTGAGGTCAGCCGTTTGTGGTGTGCTGAGGAGAGCAATGCAAACTATTTTGTTGAGAAAAGGTGGTTTCACAACAGTTAACGCATGACTCATAGTTATTTAAGGGTCAAATGCTAAACAGCATTTGGTGCAAGCCTGTCCTCATTCTTCATGATTAATAAGGGGTAACTTGTGTATTGCGAAAATGAGCCATTGACATCAATTATGCCTGTTTTCTAACTCGTTTTTGCTTCAGGACACTGAATATTTTTATAGTCTGAGTGCCTGATTTCTAAATGTTTCTTAAATTTTGATGCTTTCGTTCTCTCTGCAGTCATTAATTTACCCACCAAACACATCCTGTTGTTGGCACAATTATAACACTCTGTGGATCATATTTTCTTTTACCTGGCATGGCTGTGTTCCTCATTTTAAGGATGAAAGCATGTCATGCATTCCGAGCATGTTTGCATCTGCCTACAAATAGCAGCTTGGCTTGGTGTATTTTGGTTTGTGTCTACCATGTAACATATGAATTTGGGGCAAAATCCTGTAGGGATAATTTGATGCACTTTGTGACATAAGCAACAAAAGTACAGAAATTACAGGGACTAATTTGTTTGCTACTCTAACTATCCATTATGTGTAAATTGCATTTCATTAACATTGAGCATTGTTATTTAAATGCTCTATGCACAGACCTGTTCCTTTTTTAGCCTAAATGTGTGACTAAATTAAAACATTTTAAAATGCTGGTATTTGGTATGGGTGAAACTCTATATTAAACTCCTTACAGTAATGTATTTTAACTACTCAGAAATTAAATTGTTTTACTGTACTAATGTAAAACTAGTTGTGCGCCAAATAACATACTATGTACATACACTATGCACTATACTACTATACTGTCTCATGTATGATTTTAGAAGGGTAGTATTGTCACTGATAGAACACTAACTGAACTGAAAGCAGTCTCCATGACAAGGCGAAATACAGACATAATAGTAAGCCTGGGGTCAAAATAACTCCCTACTACTTATTTATTTATTTATTTTAATGGAGACACTTTAACACAATGTGCATAACACACAAAACACAATGCGCATAACACACACAACACAATGCGTTTTAATCATTGTAATTGTCAGTGTCATTTCTGCAGTGAACTTTACTTGCACAAAATAATAAACAGCACCAATGAAGTTGCAAACCATTTGTCTTATACAGATGTTAAAATGTCTACCAAGTTACTTTTCAAATAATCTGTTGCATATATTAAATATGGACGTCACATTCATTGCTTCTGCCATGTTCTTTCAAAATCCTGACTTTCCCATTCATTATATACACTCATTCATGTACATTCAAATTGTAAATACAATATTTCTGACATGACTTGAACACACCAATAGTGCCACACAAACAACTACACCTTAATTAGTGTGAATTTCTTTCAGCCTCAGCATATTCTGAAACCCCAATTTTTCTGACTATAACTCCTTGAGCTTTCAGTCATCAACATCTACCAAATTTTCCACAGATCTTCAGAGTATTCTGGCACAGTGTGCTATATTTTATAATGGTTCAGACTTTCTTCTAGCAAACTTTCTAAAAGAATCCGGTTAGGAGCCATGTTAAAATTCACTAGCTTTATGCTAAAACCCGCTAACATCATGTTAGTATCATAGCAATTTGCAATGTATATAACATACTAATACATAATGATAAAACGTGTTAGCATTCACATGTTAAAACATGCCAGCAATGTGTTAGTATCATGCAAAAACATGCTTATCTAATTGTGAAACTGTCTAATTTCAGTTTTTTATTTCAGGCCAGGCTTTGCCAAGCCAACATAACTTTTTATGTTTTTTTACACATCTGTTTAGTTTTGATCTGATTAATCAATGTTTGCTTTCATTTTAGCACCCAAAATCACAACATTGCTTGAGACTGTGGACGCATCCCTGGATCATAATGCTACATTTATCTGCGAGGTTGATTCGTACCCTCAAGCTGATATTACATGGACGCGAAATAATTATCCGATACGGTACGAATTTCCTTAATAAAGCCTATTATATAAATAAACCCTAAAGCATTACCCATGGCACAAAACACGTCTTTAAGCAGATCTTTACACATATCTTTACTTCTGCTCTGAACATGCTGCATAAGAAGCAACAGAAGTGGCATTCCTCATGTTTTGTTTTGTTCTGTTTTAAACATTTACTATTTGATTATCTCAGGTATTACGACTCCAGATATGTTATACAAGAAAATGGCCAGATGCTGATCATTCCTAATGTGAAGGATTCAGATAATGGAGAATACTGCTGCCTTGCTAACAATGGGGTTGGAGAACCTGCCAAAAGCTGTGGAGCTTTACAACTGAAGATGAGTATGTTCTGTTACATGTACTCCCATAATGCGTTCCTTCATGATGTACAATAACTATTATTTTTATTAATAACTATTGTTTCTGCTTATTTATCTTTTCAGCAGATTTTTCTTTGACTCTAAATGGTTTTCACCTAAAAATGTGATTATACTCACATTTTACATTTCAATGATGCACTCAGTCTTTGATTTATTATTCATTTGCATTCCATTAATGGTTGAATGCATAAGAATTTTTCTTGTGGTGTGGATTTAAAAAAAATGTAAAATTGCAGCATGCTGAAAACTCAACCATGCTTTATGCAAACCTGTTCATTTTTCAGAGCCTCAAATCAAAAGGCATCCAACAAATATGACGTTGCTTTTGGAGTCCAAGGCGGTGCTGCCGTGTGTAGCATTAGGATATCCCAAACCAGAAATCTCCTGGATTAAAGATGATGATTTGATGAAGGTAAATACAGTATTTTGTCTTACAATGTTTGATGCTACTTTGTTTGCTTTAGGTTTAAAATACAATTCAGTTCATGTTTTTTTAAATCTTGCTACATCTGCATCTTTCACATAGGTTAATAATCGCATCTCAGTGTTGGAATTTGGTGCACTTAAAATTAATAACATCAGGAAAGAGGACGCTGGGCAGTATCGCTGTGTGGCCAGAAATAGTTTTGGGATCGCCTTCTCCAAACCAGTTACCATTGAAGTACAAGGTGTCATACAACAGCTTTAAACATCATTCAAATATACTTTTACTAATAAAAGGTCTCAATATTGCACATACATATTGCACATACATATTGCACATGTATTTTGATATCTATGCCAACTGTAAGTATTATTGCAAACGAATGATGCTAGAGCTTTTCTTGGAACTTTTGAATGACTTTTAACCATCTGGTGTCAAGGTAAAGTCAGTTCCCCTGAGGTTCATACAGGAGTCGTAGCAGAAAAACCACAGATGTACCCCATAACATCAACACAAAATGTTCCATTAACGTTTGCTCATCGGAAAATTTTCTGAACACTTACAGTGAATACTTCATTATGAATAGCAATTCATATAGTAATTCATCAGTTGTTTTATAATGTAGAATATATTCACAATATTAACATACACGTATGCAATATTTTTTCCTATAGCTCCTGCCAAAATACTGAAAGTTCCCAAAGAGAAGAAAGTTCAGATCGGATCAGAAGTTACGTTAGAATGTAACGCCACTGGCAACCCAATCCCGTCAATAACCTGGCTTGAAAATGGCAATGCGGTAAATCCTTTACTTTTAAAGATCATTAGCACTTCTTTTTCCTTTCTCTCCAAGTTGTTGTCTTTTCATCTGCCCGGTACGTTTGCTTTGGCACTATGGAGAAAATTAATTGTTCTTTCATCTCATCTTACTGGAACAGAGAGCAGAGCACAGCACGTTCATGTTAAATGTCAGGTGGCGTATCTCAAATGCATTGCCAGAAACAATGAGAAGAGGCCTGAGTTCTGTAAATACTTTGCTCTGCGCCACTATTAATAGGATTGGGGCTACAATCATTTCTCAGGGCAATGTTGGGACAGAAGCAATAAAACGTAAGCCACAGTGAGATCAAGAGAGGAATTCAAAGCACCTCAGCACTGTTATCATGACTCTGGATCGTTGTTAGATGTGGATTTTGGTAGCTTGTAACTGATCAGCAGTCGTGTGAAGACAAAAGCATGTAAAACAAGACAGCATCTGAAAACAAGCATGTAAATCTTTAACCCCAGATTCAGATTTCTCTGGCTTCTGTCAGGGCTGATGAAGAATAGATGTAAACAAGCTCTGCTTTTATTCGGATAGCAGTAATTATATCTGGGTAACACTGGGTTGGCTAACCGCCTGTGGTCAAAGCTTTGTTTTTTGGCGTGATATGTACTGTAATGTTGTGGGCCGTAAGCACTAAAGCTGAATGTGACTTCTGTTGCTGAGGTAGTTTAGGGCAAAAAAAAGAAACCTTGACTGCCCTAATCACTTCATTATAAATCTCAGAGTATTATATATGCAGCCAGCAGGACCAGTGCAATGTATGTTATACATGAACAAACGATAAACAATAGATTTAAGAGCTCCAGAATGATTCAGCGAGTGTTTTTGTCGTTTCTAAACGAATGTACTTTACAGTTTCTACTATTTGTGATTATTCTGAGAAGTTTAAATTGCACATTTTTTTTATTAGGAAAACACAATGCAATTTGCAAAAAGTATTGTAATAAGAACTTTGAATTTATACATATTCAGTGTCATGGGTAAGCAAGTAGACATAACACGCTACATCCAGTTAACAAGCCACACATGGATGAATTCATCTCAGGCCACATTTATTTTTAGATGATATTTGGATTGTGCTTTAGAAAATGGAACAAGGGCCTGTAACCTAAACAGATGACTTGATACATAGGTATTGGTCTTTTTAATCTAGGTTAATGAATAAAACTGTTTGCTCAGTTGTAGTAGGCTGGCCTGGATGTATCGGGTTACAAAGCTGATTTTTGGTAGAATGTAACATTTAAATGCAGTTTTAACCTTGTGTAAGTATTTTCTATTTTGGGTTTGTCAATTGTAGAGCTATAAAATGAATTTCAATTGCATATCTCAAGTATTTTGGTCTTGGAAGATAGGTTTAAGTTTATTCTTTATGATCTTGACAAATGTGACCACATTGTTGTTCAATCCATGACAAAAACCTATCGTGCACACAAAATTACAATAGGATGAGAACAATTTTATGATTAACAGACAGTTTGAGCTGTCATAGTCAAATACTCCTTAGCATTATGAGGAGATGAACTTTGATCTTTGACATGCATGTGATGTTATTAAACCGTTGATTAAAATGACCCCGTCTGAGTGTCATTCTGGCAGGACTTTCAGCTCGTAAGTTTCCTTTAGACGGATAAAGTACCTTCTAAAATCAGCTGCATGAGCACTTTGTCAAATATAGAGCCGTGATTGGACATTCCATTAGGCTCTCATAATGTTCACATAAACTTACAAATCACATTAGCAAAATAGCAAGAGTCTTAACACATGCAATGGATAAATAGAAGGATTTATTTCAATCGTTGGATCAACCCTGTGACTTGCATATAAGCATCAAATTCTTAATTTCATTCTGTTCTATTTTGTTTTATTCTTCCTCACATATACAGTCAAGAACGCTGTTGACTATTATGTAATGATTACACATACAAATAGCCATAAATTACAGTACATGCGCTGCAATTTATGCTACTAAAATAATAGTATTTGTAATAATAGTACTTGTTAGGATGAGCTATGTTCGAAACCCCCCCCCCCCACACACACACACGTGCACGCTCACATACACACACCTGTGAGCACACATCAACTGAGTTTTATATTAATAGACCTGCACAAATGGTAATTAATTTGGGTTACACTTTATTTTATAGTGTCCTTGTGACAGTGTAATTATACTTGAGTAATGAGTTTTTTAACAGTTTCATTTTAATTTTGTTTAACATGTTTTAATTAACATGTACTTACTATAGGTACTTACTATAGGGTTAAGACTAGGGTTAGGATTAGGGTATGGGTTAGTTGCATGTAGTTATGCACTGTTAACTGTTATTACATGTAACGTGTAAAATAAAGCCGGAGATATTAAAACTGTATTTACAGTATTTATTTATTCATCATCTGCAGATTTCAGGAGCATCGGTGGAGGAGATGCTGGTTGGGGAGGTCATAGTGTCTGTTCTACGTGTGGTGGTGCATAAACCAGCTCTCTACACATGTCAAGCTACTAACCAGCACAGCGGAGGGGCCAACACAGTCAAAGCTACAGCAAAGGTTACTGTTACAGGTGAGTCTCCAGACTGTGGTTGTGATATATTGTAACCAGTCAGTCTGAATAGTCTGCATTTGTTAATGGGTGAGATTATTCCTACACAAGTTACAATGGAAATATTTGTACTTTAAAAATGATTTGTCACACCACAGATGTATTCAAAATTCACAAGTGAAGGTGATTAAAAATGTAATAAACTTCAAATAAATGGTGCCTTGTCACATGACCTATGATTATACTGTTTCCTGTATAATATCACATACATTTTAACATAAAATCTTATTGAAAAATCATGCAACTGATAATACCAACATGTGACTCTGTGATGCGTACAAACCAGTGAAACAGTCTTTGTAAACAAACACCCACTGTGACCTGCTGTTTCAGCCGTATGCTTGACTTGCTGCTTTGAGTAAATGTCATGGGACAGCTCTGTTAGTCTCAGCAGCTGTGCCTCTCATGACACTATTTCAATTAGTATTTGGATAGCTGCTCTTTTGTCCCCTAAAAAGCCCAGAAATACATCACTGGGTAAACATGCCCCGAATGCCTTTTTTGCTGCGCTTTAGCTGTGTACATACACAATATGGTTCTTGAGCAGCTATTTAACTGAAAAAAGACCTACACCGCATTCACTTGACTAACCCCAATTGAGTGTCCACAGTTAAACTTAATTTATTACAAAATACCTCTTCTACGTTGTTCATCTTTTCCAGCTTCAATTGTACTTGCAAACATAGCTTTGTAGACTTTGCAGACTACACTTCATGTGGCAAATTATTAAATACTCTCTCATTTTTAAATCACTTTGGCCTTAAAAGTGTCTGACAAACGAATAAATGTCAATTTAATGCTGACTAAATTAAATTATATATTCAGATTTTTGGGTTTTACCAAATACGACCAGTACTTGTACAAATGTAAACGGCATCAAGATTCTGGAAACCCTCTCACATGAATTTAGGAGGGGCTGTTAAACTTCACACCTGCTGTAAGACCCCCATGCTCTCTGCCCCTCTCATATGCATAGACACACACATTGAGCCAAGAACAATCTGACAGAAGTATGCTGGGATCAACAGAGTGGATGTGTTACTCTTTATCATTACTAAGCAGATATTGTTTGTACTCTTCTCTGTTCTTGGGCCTGTTCCTGGTGGTGGTCTCTGCATCCTGCAACTTTCCTATAGAATGGAGGTAAGAATGAATTCAAGTCACATTACATGTGACAATTATACTCAGTACAATTATATTTAATATAATTTTATTGCAATGAGGCATCTGGGGTACTTAACTGTCACGCAAAATAATAGAAATGATGTTACTCTGAAGGAGAACATCTTAATGGCTTTAACAAAAAGTGGCCTGGACATGTTTTGTGAGATTTACCCAACTAGGATCAAATAGTGAATCCCATGTTGATATGCAGTCATTCAACATGACATTGTCTTTGTACTCAGAACTATACAAATCAAACTGATATAAGTCTTTTATGCAATAAAGCGAATGAAACACAGACTCCAGCGTTGTACTGCATGACTGAAGTCGCCTACTCATGAGGTCAGTCGGAAGTTTTTCAACAAACTTTTCTCTGGAAAAAGAAACTCAAATTGAACCAGTATGTCTGTATTGATTGAGATGATACATGTAAACATACACACATGTGCTGGGTAATACAGTTCACTCTTGCCATTAAACATAGACACGCCATATGGTTTAGGTTACATGTGAACTTAAATAAACTACGTTATTATCCAACAGTTTAGGTTCAACATCTGTAAACAATTACAGCACAGTTAAACAGAATGAACTAATTGTGAGAACTGCACTTTACTCATGAGTCAGTCAGTATACATGTGGTGTAATTATGTATGGAGGCCCTGAAGGGACAATTTCATATGAATTAAGAGCTAGACACAACATTTAGAGAGGAGACACAACATTGTTCTGTTTAATAGAATTTTGCTATTATTTTTTACTTTTTGAAAACTTCTAAACTTTTTCACACATCTTATAAACATATTTTTTAAAGTGTTACTTATATAATTTCTTAAACAAGGGTAAAGACCAGATAAGCGATTTCTTCAGAAACAATTTTTGTTTTTCTGGTTGAGTCTTCGCATCCTGATAGCAGCCACTAAGTGGTCTAAATATATTTATATCAATATATATTTATATCAATATATACCTTCTGTGGAACCATAAAATGCTCGTCCAATCGTGTCTTGTTTGTCTATATGTATATATTCACGTGTGGGAGGGGGTGTGGCTTTGGAGAGCTCGGGTGGGATCGTATGCTTTCAGAGCTAGGTTGCTATTGCTAGCCACTCTGAAATTGCTTACCCTACCTTTAAGGGTTTGTACCAAGCATGTAATTGTCCTGCACTGTTTATGCTACAGGCATAAGTAATACCACAAATTAAGGGCTATTACTTTCCTAAACAATCAGATAAGTGTGCAATAAAATGTGCGAAAAACTAGGAGGAACGAGAGCAGTTTTTGCTGCAATTTGAATCATCTGTAAACGTATAAAACAAAGTGATATGTTATGTGACCTCAAAACAAATGTTTTGTAAAGTTAGCTCATGAGATAAATGACTAAATAGTTCTATGGTTTGGTTATCGTTGTGTTGTCATGTTTAGCGTTGCATTTAATGCATCGTTTCATTTAGACTGTACAAAGGCAACGCTGGATACTGCAGCACATACAGAGGAGATGTGTGTCTGAATGTGCTCCGGCGAGATGCACTGGTCTTCTTCAACTACTCCCTGCCGAACCCTGAGGATGCTCAGGAGTATCTGGCTCAGAGTGCATGGAGCGAGCTGGAAGGAGTGAGTCCATTCTGCAGACCTGCTGTCAGATCATTGCTGTGTCATGCTGCCTTCCAGGACTGCAACCCCTCTGGTCTGGGACCTGCACCTAAACCTGTCTGCAGGTACTGGAAATGAAATGTTCTGTAGTGTGAATAGAGTACATGGCTGTCAAAACTGAACTGTAAACAAGAACTGTTGAAGCAGAAAAGGATGTTTTTGTCAGATTTCATAACAATTGCATCAGGAAAAGTACATTTGTGTTGTTCAAAACAAATGTAGCGGTGCACAATAGCCCTGTTGTTTACCAGGATGAAGTCTCAATTTAAATGGTACATTAGTGGGAGATCTGGGACATTGTGCTGGTGTCAATGGCAGGTCTGATTAATGGCTGATCTTGAACATCTCAAAGGTGCTTCCAAGGCCTTCATCAAGACTTTACAAGCTTTTCTCAGAATGTGATGTCACATTAAAGAAATGACATCATAGTTAGTTGGGTTAATTATTTTAAGCTGCCATTAGTACATGCTAAGAAAGTGGAAGGTATTACTCGAAACAGAAAATGTTGGCAATTCAAGGCAAAAGTATGTTATTCAAAATAATAAATTATAGACAATAGATATTAGAATTTTTATTTTGTTGTACGTTTTTGAATTTCAAGGTGACAAAGGCATAAATATATAGAAATAATATGGAAATGATTTAAATGCACTAAACAAATATTTGTATTATGTAATAATATATAATAAGTATACTCCTCTAGGAAACACTTTCCATTCATGTTTTAATATAATAAGGGAAAATTCAAATACAAAAAGGCACGTAGCGCAGACCCACATGGCTGTTTAGTAGTCATCTAGTAAATGTTTAGTAGGTGTTTGTGTCTACTTGTTATGAGAACAATGCCTGTGGAATAGCTGGAGGTTAAGTGGTGGTAGTTCCTGGCTTGTTCCCTCCAGGGGTTAAACCAACAACCTTCCAATTGCCAGCCCTAAGCTTTAACCACTACACCACACTGTACCGCAGCTTATTTACAGTATACACTGTACACACACTGTTGTGCTGTTTCTTAGGGAGCACTGTTTGACAGTGAAAGAGCTGTACTGCTATAAAGAGTGGCGTTCTGCTGAGGAAAGATCTCATCGAGGGTTACCACACAGCTTGAGCATCACTCTCCCAGATTGTGCCACTCTACCCAGCCAGCAAACAGACCCATCCTCTTGCACAACCGTCCCTTATGTTGGTAAGAGTCACCCAGTATTATGTAAACCTACATCTGCCCGTGTGGTAGCAGCTCATTTTTGTTTAGCTTTGAAAGTCATGCAATATTTCAGGACAGACTGACGATCAGTTCATCCGCCCTGTGGAAACAATGGGTGCTAGTGAAAAGCCACATATGGTT